>JAOWBW010001954.1:0-153013 GCA_026119855.1 Campanula takesimana | reverse complement strand
TTAAACATCAAATGTCGCATATTAATTAATATCAAATACGTTTGTTAGTTCCAGACTAACTTTATAACCAAGCCAACTAGGTAATTAATATGTCTCTCCATGTTCAAAACATGAGAACTTATTAACATACCTTTCATTCATCTCATGAATGTTAGGCTCCAATCAATCTCAAACTTTTCTGGCCTTTCTTGCTTGTAGGAACGATTCCTACGTGATTTCTTATCACATAAGTATCCATTTGTTTAGAAACTTCTAAAGTTCCAAACATTTAGTAGCAAGTCGTAGGACAATTGACATCCGTAGATTCATCACACATGATTTTAATTTATGTCAATGTCCGACCCTAAGGCATTAGGTTCTTAGGAATAGAAATTTATTAAGAATTCATAACTTTGTTCTTGCTTTAGAACAATTCTTAAGCTCATGACTAGGTCAAGGAAGTTAATCTCATTCTCTTTAAGTGGGGTCAAATCGCAGTAATTAAACATGATTATAATTTAAGACATTCTACAAAATATGCAAATAAATATACAGATATATTTCATACCATTATCATTTAGAGATATATAAAAGTATTTCATAAATACTCCCACTAAAATATACACCTTCAAATACAAATCTTGTATAATATAATTTTAAAATGGTCTTAAGATCCATGATTTCACTTGATTTGTGAGTCTGCTTTAGGCATGAAACCAAAAACCAATCTATTTAGGTAGATAATAACTCCTTATCAATCACATCACATGTAACTCTTAGATCCTTTATGGGATTTGTGACATCTTATGTACTGTACATGATTTTAAATTTCATTTTATGCATTAGGCCATAACGTATTGATAGCTAATTAAGATTGACACACTTTAAACGTATAGACAACCTTTGCCTCATCTTGCTTCTCAATGATAGAATGATGTGCCCTGCTTTGGCAGATAAACCACACCGAAACGATCAAGGTACTTCAAAAGTGTTTAGAATAGTAGGTGGCATAAAACTTAAAATTTTGAGAAGGTTAATTAAAATAGAGACATGCATCATATATTTAATTATGTCAAACATAATATAATATAGTCTCTTCATAAAGGATGTTAATTAATCAAATAATTAACAGAAGCAAATTTTTGTGATTTAATTATGAAGCAATATTATGGGGACGGAATCTAAAATTATCTGTAAACAATTTACAGATGGATATTTCACTTCACATTCCACAAAGAAACACAGGCGTAAAGCCTGCCATTGGTCCATGAATTGAATTAATTCAAATTTAGGTTTCTTCTCTTGCAAACAATTTGCACTTTGTTCATGGCGGATAAATTCTGAAACCTTTACGTTTCCTAGAAAAATCTACACAATAGAGAGCACAAAATGTACGTCGAAAAAATAAGCAAAAAGGCATCCACAACCGTACTAAAATCAAGAAACCAAGTAACATCTCTATACGATCGAAACTAAGCAAAAAGGCATCCACATTCTCGTAATAGATTGGTCACTTGTTCAAGATCTTTTCATTGTCTCTTAATCTCATGGATTACAGCAATTCTGAACTCTTCAAAACTCTGATTTCTGCAACTTTCTGGATTGAATCATATTTTCAGGAAACACGGTTTCAAAAACCAGCCATCTGAAACCAGATTTGATTTTTGATTCGAATTCTGTAACAATTTACAGAACAATCAGAAAACCAAAAAACAAAACAGTTTCTGGAAAATTTAGGGCACGCGCCGTACGGCGCCTCATGAGACGTACGCCCTTGAGTCAGCCGTACGGTCAGTGTGTCCAGTTTCTCCAGATTTCCAGAATTTCTTAAATTCGATCAATTCCATTATCGTGTTCATGCATTAATCAGATTAAACCAACACGAATTTACAGATTACGAATTTAATTAGATCTAATGAATATCATGAATAAACAATTATAAAAATATACAAATTAGATCTAAATTATCAATACATATATAATCTAATAATTTATTGATAATCCCAACATGCAATTATTCATATGATCACATCAAAATAATAATCACACTTAATCCCTACAATCATGCTCATAAATTTTATATCTCATATACAAAACTCAAATCACATATTCATCTTATCATCATGCAAAATCATATAATCGAATTAATAATTTAAATATGATGTATTAAAAAATCAACAATGAACGGGGCTCTAATACCACTGTTGGGTTTTGATGCATCATGCACAACGGAATAAACATAAGATAAGGATCCGTGCATGTTGATTGAATTAAATACAAGATGAAAGAAACATACCCTTGAAGATCGAATCCATGAACACGGACTTTAAGGTGCTAAAGCAAACACCCTCTATCGGTATTCACAAGTCGAACGGATATCAAGAACACCTTCTTAATCTGGATTGCTAGACCCAAGGCTTGATGAAGAATGATTTCTTCGTAGGAATTATTTTGCTCCATTGATTATTGTATTTTGATGATTCACAATCTCAAAATAAATAATCATACATCTCTATAATTTATTATTTCTAAAACAATTGTTATTGATTTCCAAAATCAACATTGGAGGCTGTCAAACTCGGCTGCATATCTTATATGAGGGTCTGACCTAATTCCGTTTGGGATCGGGATTCCTTAACGTACAAGAAAACTGAAGAAACTGGACTGTTATAGGGGGCGGCCGTACGGCCATGATGGAGCCCGTATGGTGCCTAATAATCCGTACGGTGGCAAGTTTTTTCCAATTCCAGATTTTAGTTTTTTTCAATCCGTTTTATTGTGTGTGACCCAATAGGATTATTACTATGTTGACAATGAGTCCGAACCATTCAGAACCCGTAAGTCATAAGCGGACTCTAGCAAGCCATTATGACTACCCAATTAGTATAACTTTGAAAGTCCAAAGTTACCTTATAGAACGTATCACAATCCCTTTGTCACGTAATATATCATATTGGACATAAGTCATGGTCCACGTCAACTTATGTTTTACAATGCTTTCTCGATCCCGAGTAGATTGATATGAGCAAATGAAATTGAACACTTCAATTCATTTGGGCATGGCCATGCACTATCATCAATCTCACTCATCAAGTGGCCAAGCAGATATCTCTCTTGAGAGAAGGACAAATCTCATTTTGACTTATCATTCTTCCCTACAAGAATCCGATCATGCCAATCATAGCCTTTATAACTACCCGATTAAAGTAGCGTTTGACTATGCCAAACATAATGTTCATCATGTGAAAGACCATGATAATCTCAGGTCTAAAGATTTAAATGGTATGACTATCATGAGATTTAATTATGACACTTGACCATGACATAAATCTCATAAAAGGTCTATCCAGTACCTTGTTCTCCAACAAGTACCCACAAGTTTAATCCGCATCCTATGCACCATAATGATTATATGATTATCCATTTAACTCATGCTAGCCCTCCATAAGTGCTAGGGACAATGATTATTATAATAAACATGCAAAAGATATAATATCGGGTTTCTTATCTCTATAACAATGAAGCTATGATATAACTCATAGGCCTTTCTCAAGGGCCTAGGACATAATATCCAACATGTGTGGCCATATAGTTTGTTTATCCAGTTAGTTCCCGAGTGTGATAGCTAGTGGTGTTGTTTGTGGCTCCTATTGTTGTTGAGCATTGTTGTTAGTTGTAGTTAAACATGTTGAGAATTTGTGTTTAAGCCAGTTGTGATACAGTTATACAACGCTCATGCACCAATTTGGAGTTTTAGGAAAGAGCTCAGGTTGGGGTGTGACAAAGATGAATTTGCCTTAATCACTCAAAAATTCAACAACATGTTGAACAAAAAATGGCACTCAAAGTTTCTCAATAAGGGTCTTGCTCTTTCCCCTAATATTGAATCATTTAATAGGGAGACATATGTGAAAAGCCTTTTTCTGAAAAACAAAACACTGATTGAATCTATTCAGTGTAGGGCATGTCTAGGATTTGGACACTATGCCAATGAGTGTGCTAACACACTCAAAAAGAGAGGGATAAGTTTTTCTGCTACTCTAAGTGACTTTGATGATGACGATCAGACAGCAAATCTGTCATTTTTACGTTCATCACTGTTTTCACTTTCTGATAGTGAGTCTGACAATGAAGATGTGCAGTCAACTGATTGCACAACTGGAAACTCAACTGGTGTTAATATACATACTTGCTTGAATTCTACATCTCTGCAGGTGAATCTGAAGACTCCAATCAGAAGATGAAGATAGTGCCACGTATGAAGGTCTGCACAATACATACATTGAGTTACATGCAGATTGGTCCAAGAGGATGGAACAAGTCAAAGTGTTTAGGAAGGTAAATGAAAAACTCACCTCTGATAATCTGAACTTAAAGGCTGAAAATAAGAGGTTATCTAATGAAAATGATTCTCAAAAGGACTCCATATCCAAGTTAGAAGTCATGCTTACTAAAAAAGACAATGAGTGTGAAAGGTATAAAAGTAATATTGAAAAAGAAACTAGGCTTGGAGAAGAATGATGGCAAGGCTAAACTGGATGAAGTTCTAAAAATGGGAAATCAGGGATAGGCTATAGAGATCCAATTTTTGTTAAGGAATGTGAGAGCACTTCATAGGATAATGAGAAGTTTAATGCTAACCACGTGTCTCCTCATAAAAACAGAAGAAATAGAAAAAGGTGATACGTGTGTCACCATTGTTTTGCTCCTGGTCATATACGACCATTTTTTTATAAGCTGAAATAGGAACTAGGCTTGGAGAAGAATGATGGTCACTTGAGCAGACAGTTGATCGCACAACCTGCGTGTCAACTGAACAGACAACCCAAGGCAGAATCAAAAGCCACTTGGGTAAAGAAAGAAGACACCAAATGTCAGGTGATGTTCACATCCTTTAAGAGCATTTTTTAGGGATCATGGTACTTTGATAGTGGCTGCTCCAGCCACATGACTGGATCACTTAAGCACTTTAATGACTATGAAACCTTTAACGGTGGAAAACTCAAAGTTGGTAGAGGATCTCAAGGCAAGATAATTGGGAAAGGTACCCTGAAGGTAGAAGGTTTGCCTAGTTTGCACAATGTGTTGCATGTGGATGGTTTAAAGGCTAATTTGATAAGCATAAGCCAATTATGTGATGATGATCTACATCTAAAGTTTGATAAGAAGACGTGAGCTCTTTGATGATTCAAACAAATGTGTTTAAAAAGAGTAAGATCCCCGGATCATTGGTACAAGTTGGTTGAAAATATTTCACATCTTAAATCAATTTTTGATAATGCTCCTGATCTTGTTGTCAAATCTGCTGATAATTGTTTTACAGGTTATCCGGGAGAATTTGATCTGGTTGATGATGAATCTGAACCAAAGAACTCAAAGGAATCTGCAGAACCAGCACCTATGCAGACAGATGATACACCAGCTGAGCAGACAACTGACAGCACAAGTGGTCAGACAGTGACAGAATCAGGTTCAGATTCTAAAACCAAAGAAGAAGAGGTGAACAGAGCAAAGGAAGACCCGTCCAAGATACATGGAAATCATCCAACTTCCCAGGTAATTGGGGGAGTGGATGAAAAGAGAAAACCAAAACGAAAGAAGGTCAATCACCATGACCTTGCAGGTTTGGTATGCATGAACTCTATGTACCATCAACTAAGTTCATGTTGCTTTGTTGCCAATGTCGAATCTAATTCAGAGGAATTTTTTATGGCTTTTGAGGGGGAGTTAATTATTGTTCCAAAAAGCACCAATTTTAGGTATTTTGGAAATAAGTTGGGTTCTTGGGAACATACTTTTGTTTCACTATTAGCTGTTGAATCAAAATGTGTAGCAGTTGGTAGTAGGTGCACTAATCTCTTTCAGAAGAAGAAATTTAACAATGATAATGGAATTAAAGACATAATTTTATCTTTCTTTTGTGATGCTAAGGGTACCATAGAGATAATAAAAGACCCTGTTTAATGTTCTAACCCTAAGCATCTTGATTTTAGGTGTGACTTTGTTAGAAATATTGTTGAACAAAAAATCATTAGTCATCAATTTGTTGAAAATAATAAACGACTGAATGGAATTTTCATAAGGCCATTGTTTTTCGAGAGATGCTTTTCTCTCGGTGTGTGTGAGTTCAGTTGATCGCACAAGTGTGCGGACAACTGTCTGCATCTCTGTATAATTGTATATTACAGGGGAAAAAAAAACAACAACAACAAAACAAACTGCATTCATGCTTTGCACGATTATCTCTTGTGATCACTTGGTTGACCTATCCCGTGGCTCTGTGTTTGACCCTTGAATGTGAGACCCTTTTTAACTTGATAATAAAAATTATCTTGTTAATTCTTTCGTGTTGTTTATCATGGAGTGGGCACTTAATTTATGGTTACGGGGAAAACAAACTGCCTCCTATCTTTGAAATCACTTCTCATTTAGGAAAAATACCGACGTTATATAAAAATACATCACTTAAGGAAAAAAGTATGGTGGCACTGTATTGTGAGAGTGAAAAGCTCCACCTTGTAACCGATTCAATGCCTCAAAAGGAAGTGTTCTAGAGGCTACATGATTGAAGGATATCTCATTGAATTCATGTGTGTTAAAACCGGGCCATTGGATTTGTTGACCATACCATGTCACACCTAATTAAGATTAATCTCCACTATGTGTGCTTGTTAGGCATAACTAAAAATTAGTATTTCTTTGGCCTCGTGAAAATTTCATTTATTGATTATTATTTTCATCAAATTGCGGGTAATCTTTTCTTGGTTAATAATAGGCTTAAATAAGTGTTTGCCCATGTTTATGTGCAAATGAATTCGGAACAATCTTTGGGGGTTCATGTGGATATGATCTTCTATAGTATTGCAATGGGTCACAAAAATAGGGGGAGATTGAAAGAGTATAAAATACTCTTGATTATCTTTTTTATTTTTTTATATCTGATATGTATTTGATTTTAATTTAGTTTGTATATTGTATATATTTAGATTAGAATTATTTAAGGATATAGTAGTATCTATTTTAGGAATAGTTTATTGTAGGATAATCATTATTGTGATTTATCTGACTAACCAATTAAACTTTTATTTTTAGTAGTTATCTTTTGTATTTTAGGTTAGGTAGGATTCTTATCAATCAAGGAAATAGAGCAGCTATAAATGAAGATGAATTAAGTCATCCTCCTACACGGATTCTTAGTATTTTGAAGAGAGAAATAGAGTTTTGAGAAAGAGTCCTTCTTGTCCTTGAATTTAGTTCATGATTAAGATTTTCATAGTCTTCAAGGTCTTTGCAATTGTTCTTGTATTAAGAACACATATTGCAGTTTGTTTTGGCCTTGAAGCTTTGGTGATCTAAGTCTTTTATTCTTCAAGGTTTTTTTGTTTTTTGTTTGATTAGTTCTAGGAGTCTAGAACTCATTTAGTTTTTTTTTTTTTTTTTTTTTTTTTTTATTTCTTTCATTGTAATCTTTTTCTACAACTTGTATTCTGTAAGTTTTTGATTAATGAAAGTTTCCAGTGAGCATAATCTTGCTGAAGTGTTTAATTCGTGTTTTAATTTATTTCGCTGCATTTTTATGTTTTTCTGAGATTCTGTTCGTCGACAGTAGTCTTGTCAGTTGTGTTGTCACTTGTGTGATCATCCTTGATCACAAGTGTCCTAACAACTAGTCGTTTCCAGAAACAGTCCTAGCTACAAATCTTTCAGATATAATTAAAGATCCAAGTGACAAAGATAAACACAAGCAGCAGAAAAAAGTTAAGTTAGGTTTGATTCTCTGATATGATCTAAATTAAAACTTGCACTCTAAATAGGATTTCAGTTTCTGAAATCCCAATTCATTCTTAATTGCGTAAAGGGAGGGGTAAATTTTTTGTACCTTAACAAACTTCTCAAGGTTAAAATTATGTTAAATGAGTTATGTTTGGTCTTTTTTTTCAAAAAAAAAAAAAAAAAAAAAACAACTTTTAGGCATATTATCAAAGATGAAATGAACACTTGAGATAGCTAACTAACAATCTCAATTCACTGATAGCAGCACTCTAGATAGCTAGCTAACAATCTCAATTCATTGATAGCAACACTCGAGATGAGCTAACTAATTATATCAATCCACTGATAGCAAAATTAAGATGAAGTGATAATACAAAATTGTGGATGGTAGGAAGGCAGTACTACTAGTATGCAAAAATAAAATAAAAAGACACATAATAGTAAACCTTATTATGATATATTATTGTGTGGATGTCCTTTGAACCGAAAATTTATAAGATAAGCTTTCGCGAAGCTTACTAGTGAAGCTTTGTAAATATCTCCAGAGAAGCTTACTAGGGAAGCTTTGTAAATATCTTCAGGGAAGCTTATTAGGGAAGCTTGGTAAATATCTTCAGAGAAGCTTACTAAGGAAGCCTTACTAAAAGATAATGTTTATCCTTATGGAAGCTTACAGAGGAAACCAATTTCCACCTATAAATAGTAGGCTTTAGTTTTCATTTCAATACACCTCATAAGTTCCTAACTTCTATCTATCTCTCTTGTATACTCTCTATAATAGTCATGAAATAAAATATTCTCTATTAAGATTCTGCTCTTAATTCTCCAGTTTTATAACACGTTATCAGCACGACTTCGTTCTAGTTCCACATCCTGAGCTATAGTTACCGAAGTAGGTTTGGTATCGGTAAGATCTACCTAGTCCCATTTCAAGTTATTTCAAAATTTTATAATGTCAAATCTCACAAAACTTGACTTTGTAGATCTTGATATTACGGGTAAGAACTACTTATTATGGATCTTAGATGCAGAAATTCATCTAGATGCCAAGGGTCTGGGAGAAACCATCAAAAACAGAAATAATGCCTCTATGCAAGAATATGGTAAGGCAATGATTTTTCTCCGACACCATGTCCGTGAAGAATTAAAAACATAATACCTCACCGTGAAAGATCCACTTGTATTTTGGGACAATTTGAAAGAAAGGTATGATCATCAAAGATTTGTTGTTCTCCCAAAAGCACACTACGAGTGGATTTATTTACGTTTGTATGATTTTAAAACTGTAAGTGAATATAATTCTGCGATGTTTAAAATTACATCACATTTAAAACTATGTGGGGAAGGAATTACTGATAATGATATGCTAGAAAAACGTTCTCCACATTTCATGCCTCGAATATGCTCCTGCAGCAGCAATATCGAGAAAAAGGATTTAGAAGGTATTCTGAATTGATCTCATGCATTCTTGTGGCTGAGCAAAATAATGAGATCTTGTTGAAAAATCATGAAGCCCTCCCTACTGGCTCTACTCCGTTCCCTGAAGTGAACGCGAGTATATATGATAATACTGGGCGAGGCCGAGGACATGGTCATGGACGGGGCCGTGGACGTGGTCGCGACCATGGTCGGGGATGATTTTATAATCAGTATCATAATAATAATCACCCCAATAATGAGGGAAATATCTCTCGCCACCTGAAGTGGAATAGAGAAGATAATAAAGAAAAATCAGCAGCTTGACAAACTGAGCAACCGATAAAAGTTGAGAACTTATGTTATCGGTGTGGAATGAAAGGCCATTGGCCCCGTACCTGTCGTACGCCAAAACATCTTGTTAAACTATATCAAGCATCAATGCTGAATAAAGGGAAAGATGTCGAAACAAATTTTGTCTACGAAAATGATGATGTGAATCAAGATCCATCTACAAGTACACATCTGGATATATTAGATTTTCTCAATCCAGAGGGAGATGATTACATGCTTGAAGGTGGAAAGACCCAAATAAATTAAAGTATCTAGCTTGTAATATTTTACTTAAGTGTGTTTTATTTCAGTATTTTTGTAACATACTCCCTCCGTCCCAGCTCACTTGAGACTTTTTGACCAAAACTGGTCAACTTAAGGTCGGTTTGACCAACACTTTATAGAAATAATTATGTTCCAAAAAAAAAAATTTAAAAATTGTTATTGAGAGGATTTTTAATGGTGATAATTTTACATTTTTTTTATTTTTATTTGGATCATAAATATTTCTATAAAGTGTTGGTCAAACCGACCTTAAGTTGACCAGTTTTGGTCAAAATGTCTCAAGTGAGCTGGGACAGAGGGAGTATTTAACTTTTGTTTGTAATATAAGTATTGTCTAATATTTTATTCCTCTTATTTTTCTTGAAGAAGATGGCTAGCAGAGATGATGATGTGTGTCTTGCAGACAGTGCATCAACACATACCATACTCAAAAATAAAAAGAACTTCTTTCAAGTGATAGTGAATGATGCTAATGTTAGTACAATATGTGGTAGTAAAAAGATAATTGATGACTCCGGAAGAGCTAACATAGTACTACCAAGAGGAACAAAAATCAGTATCAAAAATACTCTCAACTAAGTCTCAAAGAAATTTACTATGCTTTAAAGATATTCGTGAAAATGGATATCATATTGAGACTACTAATGATGGAGAGGCGGAATATTTATGCATTACAAAGACTGAATCAGGTAACAAAAGTGTGGTAGAAAAGTTACATGTATTTTCCTATGGACTGTACTATACAAAGATTAGCATCGCTGAAGTACATATGACAATACATCAGAAACTTACTGATATGAATGGTATTATTATATGGCATGACAGGTTGGGGCATCCTGGTTCTAATATGATGCGAAGAATTATGGAAAATTCACATGGGCATACATTGAAAAACCAGAAGATTTTTCAATCTAAAGAATTCTCATGTGCTGCTTGCTCTCAAGATAAATTAATAATTAAGCCATCACTAGCAAAAGTTGAAGTTGAATCTCCAAAAATTTTAGACCGAATTCAAGGTGATATATGTGGACCAATTGATCCACAGTATGGACTAGATATTTTATGGTTTTAGTAGATGCATCTACTAGATGGTCACACGTAAGTTTACTATCAACTCGCAACCTGGCGTTTGCGAGATTGCTCGCTCAGATAATTCGATTACGATCACAATTTCCAGATTATGTGATCAAGACAATTCGCGTTGATAATGATGGTGAATTTACATCAGAGGCTTTTAATAACTATTGTATATCTATTGGAATAGATGTTGAACATCCAGTTGATTATGTTAACACACAAAATGGTTTAGTTAAAGCATTTATTAAACGAGTTCAGTTAATATTGATAAAGTCTGAGGTTCTATCCCAAAACCAATTGGCAATGGGAGGAGTAGCCTAGGATCCTTATATAGTCAATGCTTGGCTAGTTAATTCCCGATGTGGGATAATGTCTCTAACACGCCCCCTCACGTGTAGCCGGGCTTTGCCAAAGGCTTACAACGTAGACTTATTACGGGTGGCGCGGAGCAACATCCTGGGTCGTTGGGTCTGCACGTGTAACGGGCCAGCTCTGATACCATCTTAAAATTAGATGTAGGGTAAGAAAAATCGAGAGACCCGAGTGTTAGCATGGGCTGGATTGGGTCGGCAATAGACTATGTTGGAGGTTCCACCTTAAAACCAGTTGGTGATAAGGGGAGTAACTCCTTAAGTCTATATACCGATCCATGTTTCTCTCTTTAGAAGATATGGATAATGTCTCTAACAAATAGCTAGACCATTGCTTATGAGAGCAAAGCTACCTGTCATAGATTGGGGACATGTTGTTTTACATGTAGCGGCACTTATACGCATCATGCCATCGAGTTATCATAAGTTCTCCCCACTACAATTGGCTTATGGTCAGGAGCCAAATAGTTCCCATCTAAGAATTTTTGGGTGTGCGGTATATGTTCCAATTGCTCCACCACAACGCACCAAGATGGGACCCCAACGGAGATTTGGGGATATATTTTGGGTATGATTCTCCTTCTATTATAAGATATCTTGAACCATTAATAGGAGATCTATTTACGGCACGTTTTTCTGACTGTCATTTTGATGAAAAAATATTCCCAACATTAGGGGGAGAAAATATTATGCGGGGAAAGGAAATCAAGTGGAATACGTTGCAATATCATCTTGATCCTCGTACAAAGCAATGTGATCTAGAAGTTCGAAATATAATCCACTTGCAAGAAATAGCGAATCAATTGCCAGACGCATTAACTGACCTAAAAAGAGTGACAAAGTCATATGTTCCAGCTGTAAATGCTCCTATACGGATTGACGTCCTGATTGGACAATCCATTAATGAATCTAAACCACTCCTGAAGCGTGGAAGACCTATCGGTTCCAAAGACAAAAATACTTAAAAGAAAAAAGGAGAAAATTTTGAGAAAAACCCCGTCGAGGTAAATGAATCTCCTGGAGAGATGCATGACAAATCTGATCAAATACATCCAGAAGAAGTTCAGGTACCTGAAATCATTGAGAATGATAAGATCTCGATCAGTTATGTCAATACTGGAAAAAGATGGAACCGAGAGGAAACAATTGTTGACAATATTTTTGCATATAATATAGCGCTTAATATTATGGAAAATAACGAGGATCATGAACCAAGGTGCATCGATGAGTGTCGATGCAGAAATGATTGGCCAAACTGGAAAGACGCAATTCAAGCAGAATTAAACTCACTTGAGAAGCGTGAGGTTTATGTTGGTGTGTACGCCCCAGGCATGTAATTTGGCACGTTGTTTAACAATGTTTCTTATCACTTTTCATATATATAAAGAGATGTTTTGGATTATTATTTGTTGTTACATGTTTTGTTATAATATTCTCCGTCCCTAGTACTTTTGAAGAACTAATATAAGTTTAATTAGACAATCATTTGATGATTATGTGTATTGGATACAAGTTAAACTTATGGGTATATGTTGGTGAATACATACTGGACATGACCCAAAGATGAGGTTTATGTCATGGTCATAATGTCATAATTAAACCTCTAATAGTTATATCATTGGAACCCTTAGACTTGAGATTATTGCGATCTTCCACATAATGGAGATCATGTTTGACATATTCAAACATTACTCTTAACCAAGTAATTATAAAGGATATGATTGGCATGATCAAAGTTATGTTGGGAAGTGTAATAAGTCAAGATAGGATTTGTCCCTCAATATGAGAGATGTCAAACTTGGGCCGCTCGATGAATAGTTGTGATGAAATGCATGGCCATGATCAAAATGAATTGATGAGATCGATATCATTTGAACTATCAAACTATTCAGAATCGAGAAAGTATTGAACATTGTAAGTTGACCATTGACCATGACTTACGTTCAATGACATCGTAGGACAAAAGGATTTTGATATGTTATATAAAGGATAACGAACTTATATATAGTTACACTAATTGGGTAGGTATGATGGTTTGCTAGAACCTAATCATATCTTATGGGTTTACACCCATTGCCAACTTAGTGTAATCCTAAAGGGTCACACACATTAGAACGAATATAAAAGGACTTAATTGGAACATTGGGTCGAAAGACTTTTGAGGGATTTTGGGAAATTAGAAGAGAAAAGTGGAAAAGGGGAGGGTCCGACCGGACCTCACAAAGGACCCGGCCGGACCTCCTGAAGCCTCGGGCATAGACGTGTCCATCCGGTTATAACCGGCGGTTGACGGTTATAACCGCCGGTTATGTTTTTCGTTAAATGCTAACCGTAACCTAACCGTCTAACCGTTATGTCCGGTTACGGTTAACCGGTTAACCGGTTAACCGGTTAATGCGGTTAAAAAACCGGTTACCTTTTTTTTTTTTTTTTTTTTTTTTCAAAACAGTTTTATTAACAGTTTTTTGTTAAAAAAAAAAGATAAAATAAAAAAACACTTCATTTTTTTAAAGGGTTTTTTTTTTCAAGTAAAGTTTTTTTTTTCAAGTAAAAAAAAAAATTTAACTGTTTTTTTAAACAGTTTTCTTAACAGATTTTTTTAACAGTTTTATTAACAGATTTTTTAACTTTTTTTTTTTTTTTAAACAGTTTTTATAAAAAAAAAAAAAAACGGGAGTATATGTATGAGTCATACATATATTAAACAGTTTTCTTTTGTTTTTTTTGTTTTTAAGTTAAAAACTTAAAATGTATAAGTGTATAACTATAATGTATAACACAAATTTTTTAAGTAAAAAAGGGACGGTACCCTTAAATTTTATTAATTAAAATTAAAATTACAAAGAGGGGGACAACCAATCCTTGCCCTTTTATAATTAAGGGAGGAAAAAATGGAGCCTTATTACCTCAACTAAACTATTACAATGAAATAAAAATAAACCTATTCTAAAAATTAAAATAAAAACTATCTACATTCCGTCCCCTTCCGAACTTCCCGTAGAATCTTCCAAGTCGTATTGATATTGTGGATCTACATTTACTAAATCCTCTTCATAAGGCATATCTTGCTCCCTCTTTTCCGCTCTAACCCAATCACCAAGCAAGAGTTGATTTTCCAAATTTTCACAAGTTAGTTGGGAACGTCTTGCATCCAAAACATTTCCTCCCACACTAAATGCCGATTCGACGGCCACGGTTGAAGCGGGAGAAGCTAAGACTTCTTTTGCAATTAAAGAGAGTATGGGATAAGTTTCTTGCCTTTGTGACCACCACCTCAAAATATCAAAAGAAATTGGATTTGAAGTGTTTTGTACAACTTCATGTCTAGTAGAGAAATATGCTTCCAACTCGTACGGAATGCTAGAGGTAGAAGAAGAAGAAGGAGACGTTCTAGGACGTTTTGAAAAATAAATATCATTAACAAAACTATATGGATCGTTATTCACATCATATTGTGTATCAATATCTTCTTCATTAGGACTTGAGCCATATTGAGAAACATTTCCATGAATTGCATTATACTCATTATAAAGAGTCACCAAATCTTTTTTTGTATTTTCAACAATAATCGCCGGGTTTTCGTGTAATCCGTCCCCATTGGGGTATAAATTTGCATAATAAAACGTTATTATGCGGACTAGATCTTTCAATTTAATACGGGGATCCAACATCTTTGCAAGCAAAAATAGAGACGGAATGTTATCAAAATATTTGACCCACTTTTGCCTCATGGAAGCAATGCTTTCGTTTAAAATGGTGCAATTTTGCAAATTTTTAAAACTTAGAACTATTGCAATACATTGATCAAGTACCAAAACGGAAGTTGGATAATAAACTCCCGACAAAGCCAAAGTAGCGGTATTGAAAATCTTTAATAATTGACATAAATTAGTGCAAGCGTTCCATTGATACGCAAATAAAGGAATTTCATAGCCCATACTAATAAAAAAATCCATGATATGCTCTTTATACTCAAAACCATCAATTAACATTTTGTAGGTAGAATTCCACCTAGTCGGAACATCCATAGAAAAATATTTTTCGGGAAGACCCTTATTTAGTAAATATTTTATCCATTTTCTTGTAATTTTATTTTTTTTTGCAATAAAATAAAGAGCCTCTCTAATGGGTTTAACATATTGATCTAAAGCATCCAAACCATCTTTAACACATAAATTTATGATATGACATAAACATCTAATATGAAAATACTTACCCCCAAGTGACGGTTGACAAATGAGCATCAATTCCGGTATACTAGCGGTATTAGCACTAGCATTGTCGAATGAAATAGAAAATATTTTTTGCAAAAGACCATATTTTGCCAAAATGGCGTGCAACTTTCTACAAATATTTTCCGCGGAATGAGGTGGTTCAAAACTATCATATGCAAGTAGTCTTTTTTGTAAAGTCCACGAATTATCGATCCAATGGCATGTAACACCCAAATAACTATTTCTTTGCCAATGATCACTCCAACCATCGGCACAAATTGAAACTCTTTGATCTAATTTTGATAAAACATCAATTAAAAAATGTTTATATTCCAAAACCACTTTTTTAATATCGCGTACGAGAGTCGTACGTGGTACTTTGGAGGCGGCCGGATTTAAAGAAAGTCTAATAAACCGTTCATAAAAGTCATCATCCGCAAAGTTAAAAGCAAGCCCTTTAACACACACAAATTTGCACAATTCTTTCCTATAAACGACATTATTAAACTTAAATAAGACCGAAGACGTACCTTGGGTGTTAGGTTGAGCAAATTGTAATTGAGCTTGATCACTATCAATCCCAAGTTTTTCAGGATGTGTTGATCTCAAGTGATGGTTCAATGTTCCATGCCCATTACCTTTTGCGAACGGGTAAGATTTGGTGCAATAGTTGCAACACGCTCGAAAATGTACAAAGTCGTTGGGGTCAATTTGTACTTTTCGGAAATGGATCGTGAAAGTGTCGGATTTGGATTCTCGTGCTTGACGTTGCCCCCGACCACCTCTTCCCACGCCTCGAGCTCGGCCGGCCCCGGCCCTACCACTTTGAGGAACATTTTCTTCAACATTTTGCTCACTTTCCTCAAAATGTGACTCAATTTCCGGGTTAAGTGAGGAAGAACCAACATGTTCCTTGCCGCTCCTTCGAGATGAGGCCATTTTGTTAACAAACTAACTGAAACTGTTTAGAAACTGACTGAAACTCGCTAAAAAACTGACTGAAAATGATGAAAAACACATATTTTGTTAAAAAACTGACTGAAACTGTCAAAAAACTGACTGAAACTCTCAAAAACTGACTGGAATTCTGAAAACTAACTGGAAAATGATTTGAAACTGACTGGAAATGGTTAACAAAGTGACTGGAATTTTCTAAATAAATTAAAAAAGTGATTTCGTTAAAAAACTAACTGGAAAGCGTTAAAAAACTGACTGGAATTATGCAATCTAACTGGAAATATGAGAGAGTGTGAGAATTAGTAGAGAGAGAAAGAGTATAGAGAAGATGTGGAACTAAAATGGTAGGAGGGAGGGGGTATTTATATGTAAGCAATTTTTGGTTTTTTTTTTTTTTTTTCATTTAAGGCCGAAAGTTAACTGAACTAACGGCTAGTTGGAAAACTAGCCGTTTTTGGACAGTGGTGGTCAGTCAGACATGGGGAAATGGGGGGGGCCCGGTGCAAATTTTTGAAAAGTAGCCGTTAGGCGGTTAACCTCCGGTTTTATAACCGGTTTAACCGCCGGTTATCCGGTTGGCGGTTATCCGGTTATAACCGGCGGTTTACCGGTTTTGAGAAAGGCCTAACCGAAACCGAACCGGGGAATTACGGTTGACGGTTGAGCCGGTTTCCGGTTAACCGGTTTCCCGGTTTTGACCCGGTTTTGACCGGTTATCAACCGGCGGTTAGCCGGTTGCCGGTTTTTTTTGGTCACGTCTACTCGGGCAGACCAAGTTAGTGCCCCGGTCGGACCATGCCTAGGTCTGGCCGGACCAACTTGTATACCCGGGCAGACCTTGACCTGTTCGGCTTGGTATTTTCATGTTCCATTTTCTTGCGGGTTTAGTCACTATTTACCTATTTGGAATAGGTTTAACAAGTATAAAACCCCCCTCTAACAGCCCTAATCAGTATATAACATTGTGAGAGCCTCCAAAGAGTTTGAGAGGATTAATTCTTGTTCTAAGATCATAAAAGTGAAGAACAAGAGATCACATATATTCCATATAGTTCATATCATTGTGAAAGCGTGTTTCACAATTGGTCTAGCAACCAAGATTAAGAGGTGTCTTGATATTCGTTCGTGGTGTAGATACCGTTAGAGGGTGAAGCTTATCACCTCCAAGTTCGTGATCTTGTTGGTGACATTGTTTGTGATCTTGTTCGTGATCAAGTTCGAAAAGCTCCACCGAAATCAAGGTTGTTGATCAAACGCATCAAGGGTTAGTATTGTAGTATTCATTGTAGATGTATTTGACTTAATCATATGAATGGATCTATGGGCTTTAGATTTCATAAAAAAATTTAAATGCTTAATTCCGCTGCGCATGTTACTTGGAAACCCAACAGTTTTCGGACCTGTAGTCCGTATACCTGAAGGTGTAAAACCAGTAGGGTACAAATGGGTCTTTGTGCGAAACAAAATGAAGAAGGCAAAGTAATAAGATATAAATCACATCTTGTTGCACAAGGATTTTCGCAAAGATATGGAATTGATTATGAGGAGACATATTCTCCTGTGGTGGATGCAATTACATTTCGCTATCTCATTAGTCTGGTAATACATGAAAAACTTGATATGCGTTTAATGGATGTTGTCACTGCATATTTGTATGGCAGACTTGACAATGATATTTATATGAGAATCCCAAAAGGATTCAAGATGTCTGATGCACGCAATTCAAACTTCAGGGAAGTTTGTTCTATTAAATTACAAAGATCTTTGTATGGTTTAAAACATTCAGGACGAATGTGGTATAACCGTCTTAGTGAATACTTGGCAAAATAAGGATACACGAATGATCCTATTTGTCCATGTATTTTCATTAGAAAGTCGGTTTCAGGATTTGTAATAATTGCTATTTATGTTGATAATCTCAATATTATTGGAAGTCCAGAAGAACTTTCAATAGCAGTTAATTACTTGTAGAAATAATTTGAGATGAAAGATCTGGGAAAAACAAAATTTTGTCTTGGCCTACAGATCGAGTACCTTAAACAAGGTATACTTGCCCATCAATCAACTTATACATAAAAAGTCCTGAAATGTTTCTATGTGGACAAAGCACATCCATTGAGTACCCCAATGGTTGTTCGATCACTTGATGTGAAAAAGGACGTGTTTCGGCCTCGAGAAAATAATGAAAATGTCCTTGGTCCAGAAGTATCATATCTTAGTGAAATTGGTGCATTAATGTACCTCGCTAATAATACAAGACTTGATATTGCCTTCTCGGTAAATTTATTAGCAATATATAGTTCCAATCGAACCCGAAGACATTGGAATAGAATAAAGCACACATTTCGTTATATCTGAGGAACTACTGAGATTGGCTTATTTTATTCATATAATTGTGGATCACAGCTTATTGGCTATGCAGATGCAAGTTATTTATCTGATCCCCATAAGGCTCGATCTCAGACATGTTATTTATTTACAACTGGATCTACAGCTATATCATGGCGTTCCACGAAACAGACGTTAGTTGCCACTTCATCAAATCATGCCGAAATTATAGCAATCCACGAAGCAAGCCGCGAATGTGTTTGGTTAAGATCAATGATTAAACACATACGGGGGATGTGTGTATTGGCTTTGGATGTGAAAAGTTCAACAACATTATTTGAAGACAATACAACATGTATAACTCAACTCAAGGGTGAATATATCAAATGAGACAGAACAAAGCACATATCACCAAAAATTTTCTTCACTCATGATCTTCAGAAAGATGGTGAAATTGATATTCAACAAATTTGTTCAAATGACAATCTTGCGGACTTGCTTAGGAAGTCATTACCAACTCTAAGATTTGAGAAATTAGTGCATGATATTGGAATGAGGCGACTAAGAGATCTTGAGTAATGCTTTATTTAGGGGGAGTATCCAAAAGATACTAAAATTATATTGTACTCTTTTTCTTTCGTGCGGGGTTATTTTTCCCACTGGGTTTTGTTACTCGCTAAGGTTTTAACGAGGCAATTAGTGTTGATTGAAAAGATTGTGCGTTGTACTCTTTTTCTTCAAGATTATTTTTCCCACAAGGTTTTTGCTCGGAAGGTTTTTAATGAGGCAACACGTGAAACACAAATATCTTAGCAGCGTACATCCAAGGGGAAGTATTATGATATATTATTGTGTGGATGTCCTTTGAACCGGAAGTTTACAAGATAAGCTTTTGCGAAGCTTACTAGGGAAGCTTTGTAAATATCCTCAGGGAAGCTTACTAGGGAAGCTTTGTAAATATCTTCAGTGAAGCTTATTAGGGAAGCTTGATAAATATTTTCATAGAAACTTACTAAGGAAGCCTTACTAAAGGATAATGTTTATCCTTATGGAAGCTTACAGAGGAAGCCAATTTCCACCTATAAATAGTAAGCTCTAGTTTTCATTTTAATACACCTCAGAAGTTCCTATCTTCTATCTTTCTCTCTTGTATACTCTCTCTATAATAGTATTGAAACAAAATATTCTCTATTAAGATTCTGCTCTTAATTCTCCAGTTTTATAACAAACCTGATGATGAAGGCGATTGTAGAAAAGCCTCAATAGTTTTTTCGGATGTCCGATTCTATTAAAGGTGTTGGGCATTGATTTCTTCTTAGTCGGAGAAGGCGAAGCAAGAATGAATATACCGTTCAATTTTCTTTTCGCATATGATTTTTTTTGTCAACAAAAGCAAGTGACGAAACATTACGGTCAATCCCATCTTAATGATATTTTAAAATTGTAATTGATAAATAACTTAATAATTTATTAATAACAACTTTTAATATTTCATTAGGACGACTAGATTGACAGTAGTAATGTTTGATCAAAGTTTACATGTCTTGACCTACAAAGTCGTATGTGATCAATGTATATGGAATTAAGAGAGTAATATATAAATGTACATGTGTGTGTGTATTATAATTGATCAGACTATATAATCTAAAGTATGATTTCAAAGATCATTAAAAGTCTAGCTCGCTCTTCTAAAAAAAAGGTTTAGCACAATCATAGTGATCATCTTGAACTTTCTTCTATTTAAGCACATGTACTCTAAGATCACTTTGTACCACTTCTGTCGAAATATGGCTTTGATATTTATCAGAGTAATTTTTTTTCAATTGATATGGGCAGCGAGCCTCTTTTAGTAGATTACACTTTCACCCGTTAAATGTTTGTCGACATAACAATGACAAGTTTGCCTTTCAAAATCTCACATGGCTTGCACCTGTCATGAATTCTACTAAGAAAAATAAAATAACGATTAGTTACTTTTTATACCACATTACACTCATTTTACAAACTACAAAATCAGACTGTAACTAGACGTGACCATTTTTCAACCATAACCGGATAACCGCCGTTTTTAACCGGCCAAACCGCCAACCGTTTCAACCGTTAACCATCGGTTACACAGTTCGGTTAAGGTTAGGCCACTTAGAAACCGGTCAACCGTCGGTTATAACCGAGAAGCTAACCGTCGGTTCAACGGTCTTTACTAACCGTCAGTTTCCTAACATTTTCGAGTTAGTTTTTAGAATTATAGTCAGTTTTTAAACAATTTTAGTTAATTTTTTAACAAAATCAGTGTTTTTCTTCATTTTTAGTCAGTTTTTTTTTGTTTGACAATTTTCAGTTAATTTTCTAACAAAAACAACAAAAAAATTGTTTTTTTTTTTTTTTTAAAGAGAAAGTCACATAACCGGGTTAACCGAAAAAACTGGCTTAATCGGCTAACCTTAACCGGGTAATGGCGGTTAACGGTTCAGTTACGGTTAGGACTTAACGGAAAAACTAACCGGCAGTTATTACCATTAGCCGCCGGTTATAACCGGATGGACATGTCTAACTGTAACAAAAATAATTAAAATAAAAAATAAAAAATAAAAAATAAAAAATAAAAAATACATATAAAACTCAGATAATAAAATTGCAATTACCCCTTTAGATTTGGGTTAATGACAATTTAGGGCCTAAACTCCAGGGGGTGCGTCTAAAAGGGGCTTGGGTTTTTTTTCTCGCTAGATCAGGGCTCAATATCTAAATTTTTCGGCAGTTAAGGGCTTTTTGACGGAAATCATTAGAAAAGTCAGTTAAGTGCCATGTGCATGGCACGTGATCGACTAAATGGATAGATTTGTAATTTATATATGCAAACTAGGGTTCTAATGCACATTGTGAAACTAAAGGGGCTAAAATAATAATGGGCTTAAACCCATACAGACAATTTCTCTCTCTCTCTCTAATCCTCACCGGTAACCGGCGAAACCTCCGGCGACACCTACTTCTTCTCCGGCGAAGTCTTCCTACCTCCGGCGGACCTACTTCTTCTCCGGCGAAGTCGCTTGGAGGGAGAGAGAATCAAGATCTGGTTTGATCGTGCCCCAAAACACTTCCCCTACCACCTCCGGCCTCCTCTTCCCTCAGATCCACTTCACACCTCCGGCCACCATCTCCATTTCCCCACCTCCGGCCATCCCTCCACTCCAAACCGCCGGACAGCCGTCCCATCCCTCCACCACGATTAGTCCAACAAATAACATTCCGACCAGATCTACAAGTCCGGCAGCCATTCATACCTCTGACTATCGTATTCGTCGATAAGGTGGACCTCAACGCCATTGCAGCTGCCCGGAGGTGGGGAAGGAAGTGTGGTTGGAGGTGAGATGTGAAAGTAGAGAGATGGAGTGGAGGGGTTTTGTTCTAGGGTTCGCCGGAGGTCGGTGAGGGGCTCGGAGATGTTTGCCGGAGGTGTGGATGGGGGTTGTCGGACGTGGGGTAGAGAGAAACTGTAAATGTGTTGTTTGTTAATATAATACTCCATTCCGTCCCAAAATGAATGTACATTTTTTTTTAAATATAGTGTGATCAAATATATTTCTTTTTTTGTTTTTCCATAAAGATGAAATTTGATGGGATATATATATATATATATATATATATATATATATATATATATATATATATATATATATATATATATTTGTAAATAGTGATAATTACTTTATGTTGTAGTTTTAAATTTGGTGAATGTAAAAAGTAATTTATTATGTTCATAGAATAAAATTTAAATTTATATATAATTTTATTTATTTTAAATTTATTATTTAGAAAATAATCTAAATCCTTTTTTATTTAATATAGGTATTAGATTAATTTGTTTAATAATTTTGTTTTTTTTAATAAATTTATTTTATATATGATAATTACTTATTTTATTATATACTTGATTATTTAGAAAAATGATTATTTTTTTAGAAAAAATATTTATTTCATTTTTAAACCTTTTGATTTTCAAAAATTTCACTAAAGTCCTTACTAACTAATATCATTACAAATCCATCCATTTAGTCGATCACGTGCTATGCACATGACACTTAACTGATTCCGTTAAAAAGCCCTTAACTGCCGAAAAATTTAGATATTGAACCCTGATCTAGTGAAAAAAAACCCAGACCCCTTTTAGACGCACCCCTAGAGTTCATGCCCTAAATTGTCATTAACCCTTTAGATTTCCACTTTCTTGTACGAATTTGTGCACAAATTCAAACCCACATCACATTCAACCATTGAAAAAAGGAAGCCGAGGACAGTGTTGTCATTTGAAAAAGACTCAAGGCTAATCCGGTAAATTTCCAGGACTGTAGAAGCAGCTGGGGAGTTCACTTATAACAAGTCTAGGTTTTCCCCTCTCTCGCTCACCATTTTCTGTGGAGGAAGCTGCCCGAGATTTATCAGGTACAACCACAGTACTACTGTATATAGCTCCAAGAACAATGTAAAACCTAGGGTTTCGTTTTCAATCCTAATTTCTGCCTTGTTTACTCTGCATTCACAGTCCTTAACGCCGATTATTTCACTCTCCGTTCGAAATTTCACGAATTCGTATTTTTTCTGTAATCTGATGTTTTACTTCGTACGTTGTTCTATCTTCAACTGATTTCTTGTACGATTTAGCAGGATAACGTTAATTTTCTGTGATTTTTTCTTGTATGAGTATTTTTAGGGTTTAGGTTTTGTGGGTTTTGCATCTGTTTGTACTGGGTGACATTATTTGTTTTTTGAATTGGGCGTTTTTGGATTTCCTTACACAAGTTTTATAAAAAATTGTATGGTTATTATGGCCAAGTTTGTATTGCATCCGGTGGCTTTACCCTGCTGGTGGTTTTGATTAACGATTTGGAGATTAGTGGATCTGTTATTAAGGCTAAGTTTATGGTATTGCATCCAGTGGCAAGACTAGACGTGTCTTCCAATTGTTTGGTGGAAGAGTTGGTTTCTAATGAACTGAGAGTTTATTCAGTATAGTTTGTTATTTATTTTTTTATTTTTTTTATTTTTTTTCCCAGTTTTATGATTGTGTTAGTTGTAATAGTTTGGCCTTTATCATTAGTGGTTGCTGGTGTCTTTCTATTGCTATCTCTTTTCTTGCAATTTCATATGCGCACCAGAAAAGGGGTTGCTCTAAACTGAATGTCTGAAATTGATAAAATATATGCGGAGCTGCATCTGTAAATATGTAGAGATGCCTGTGCATTTAGATTACTGAGCAAGCTGACCTCTGTAGCGTTACACAGGAAGCTGGTGTATTTTTCAATTGTTGTTTGGTACGTTGGTGTCAGTTTACTTGCCGCTTCTCTCAATATTGAGAAGTTTGTGTTTGGTTATTGGCAAGAAGCATTTGATGTCCCATGTTGAATTTGTAGAATTTAACTCAAGTATCTACATAAAAGGTGGTCAATCCCTAGAATTTTTTGAAAGTGTCATGAAGACTTTCAGTTGTTTGTGCAAATTATGTTTGTTGGTCAAGTGATTGGTAATTGTCCATATGTAGGAGTGAAAACTGGTATAGTTTTGCTTGATGATCTGATGATGAAACGTTGTAATGATTGAGAAAAGTATTGCTTCTCCTTGAAATGGCTATCTGGAGGTGAAAGTGGAATGAGTTTCAATGATCATGTTTCTAATGAATAATTACACCGTCATAGATTTGTCTGGGTTCGTTTTTTTTTTTCTCCGGATTTTAGTGTGGTTATAGTCCAGGGCAATACCACTGCAACAGGACCATATTGGATCTCTCTCCGCAGAGCCAGCTGACCTCTGGGCCTGTAACATACCTTGATGAACTGAACAAAGCCATGAAAACCAGCAAGGACTTGAACTCTAGACCTTAAGATTGTGTTTTAATTGAGCCTGAAGCTCAAGTCACGGATCTACCCCCAAATGGGGACTGGGATTAAGGATTTATTATTTGTCACTGATTTGGGACATGTAATCTTCTAAAGGAACCTCATTTTTGCATGAACTCTACACATCCTGCTAAATATGCATCCGGTTGGGACTGATACCGGAAATATTTATACACCCTTAAAACAGGTCATCTCCAGATTTCTGGTGAAGTTACTTAGCACCTCATTTTTTTTG
Source organism: Campanula takesimana (assembly GCA_026119855.1). Taxonomy (NCBI): domain Eukaryota; kingdom Viridiplantae; phylum Streptophyta; class Magnoliopsida; order Asterales; family Campanulaceae; genus Campanula; species Campanula takesimana. Next base: position 128,154 of record JAOWBW010001954.1, on the reverse strand, counting down.
CCTTTGGTTTCTAGTTAGTTCCCTTAGTATGCAACAAATAAAAAAGACAAGAGTAGACCTAATGCATCTGAAATAAATTATAGGCTGATTACAAGGATAGCATATCGCAAGCACATGAAAACGTAAAAAGAAAAAAAATCTACAAGCCATTATCATAGATAATGCTCCTATGATCCTGCTTGATCTCTCTGTGTGACATCCATAATTTTGACTGACTTGTCTTTCATTGGCTTTTAGGAGATGGAACTGGGCAAAACAATCTTGATGTGATAGGGAGTGCACTAGCTTGAGAGATGACACTTACTAGATAAATGGTCATGGACTAGTGTGATCAACTAAATTAATGAGATAAGCAATTTGTGAAAGTAAGTTGATGTAAATAAATTTCAAGGTAATAATGTACCTGTCAAGGATATTGGCAAACCAGCAAAACTATTTTGGTAGAAGCCTGTGAAACTTCTGTTGATTCTTCTGTTTGTTTACACAATATGCTTACCAAATATTCAGTCTATATCTATTGTTTGTTTATTTAGTTTTAATTTTTCTTATCACTGCCTTTGAATTGTCAGTGTGGAAGTCAATTTGCACTCTTTTTTGTATGGTACATAATATCTGTGGAACCTTGTTCTCTTGGATGAGCTATGCTTGTATTTCCATATCTTATTAATTTGGAAACTCACTGTAATGATATTCTTGCTGAACATGAAGTGGGCAAGCTAATACTTGGTGATGCTGGCCTGAGCAATTTCAAATACGAGGAAAAATGAGCAAGAATCCCCTAGTGTTTTTGGATGTGTCTATTGATGGCGACCCCATTGAGAGAATGGTATTTGAGGTATGGCTGTCTGCTGAGGATTTATGTACTAGTCTTTGTCGAGATATGTTTGGGAACCTAAATTGTTTCCACTCTTCTGAGATTTTTTAAATCAGAAATTCATGTTCATTTTTGGTTTTGCAGTTGTTCTCTGATACCGTCCCCAAGACTGCTGAAAATTTCCGTGCACTTTGTACAGGTAATGTTTTAAATCTTGATTTATTTTACTTGCTTTTGGGTGGGGAGATGCACACCCAATATTCTTAAGCGTGAGTATGCAAGGAAACTGATGCATACAGAGGACATAAAACTGAATAATCTTTAATATGTTGGATAACTGTATCTGGCCATTGAATTGGAGTAATTTGTTAGTATATAAAGTTTCTGAGTTGCTACGTATTTGTTTTCAGGAGAGAAGGGAAATAGTAAGAGGACTTCAAGGCCTCTTCATTACAAGGGATCCTTCTTCCATCGTATAGTCAAAGGATCTATGGCTCAGGTATGTTCTCTATCTGTTATTGCATCATACACTGAATCTTTTCACTTCGTCTCTTGTTAGCTTTTTAGTTAAGCAAGGCTGAGAAGTGGTCTGTCTTTTAGTCAGCTATACTTGTTTATGCTGTAGGATACAGGGCTGATGGTCACAACTGCTTTTCTTGTGATGTAGTTTTAAGGTTGTTCATAACTAGTCGTCCAGATTCATGTATTTTTAAACTTAACCATACCCAGCCTAGTTTTCAACAGGAAGTTGTCTTCATATCAACCAGTGGACTAACATGTTGTATTTATGTTGCAGGGTGGAGATTTTTTTAAGCGCGACGGTATGCATCTTACTTTGTTTGAAATGTCTTTCGCCATTATGTGACTTTTAACTAGTTGGTTTAATATGTATGCCTGGAGGTGTTTCCTTAGTGAATGCAGACGCCTCCTTTATGTGGAGTTCATTAATACTCATAGTAAATCTTGATGGTGGAAAGAAGAAAGGAGATTCCAAGTTCTAAATGTGCTTAATGACAGAAAAGAAAATACAAAGGATCTTACATAATTGTACCAGAAAAATCTTCTTGTGATAAGCTATTAAAAGCAACAAAAGGAAAAATTTATGTTCTGAGCACGATTGAAGGAAACTCAATATATTCTCTCACTCCAAAAAAATTGTCCCATTCTACATTGCATGCAGTGTACAGTATAATCATTGCTTTACTTGCTTGTACATTGGTGAAATTTCACCAATATAATTGCCACATATAGAAATGAGACTATTTTTTTGGGCGTGCGAAATAGGAAAGTGTGATTAATTTTTTACAGGGGAGTATTATGCAAGGCCTTTACCTCAATAGATGCAAGACTTACTTTAATTGATATAATCATTTGTATATTTGTGTATGTGGAAGATGCTATTGGCCTTCTCTTAGTGTCATTCATTACTGTAATAGTCATTAATGATGGGTACAAGCTGAATAGCATTTGAAATGAGTCTTTCTTGCGTTGCTAAATCGTTTGCAGTTTTTTTGATTGATTTTGCAACTTATATCCAATCTTTTGAAAGAGAATCCCATGTACAAGGACTAATGCCGTCTCTGGCGAGATTAATTCCGTCTTTTATGACTCTAAAGTTCTTGCATTTTCTGTTTTCCAGGTAGCTATGGAGAAAGCATATATGGTGCGAAGTTTCCAGGTGAGAAAATATGTGTTTTGTCTCATTATGATAAATTCTATAATCATGATAGTTTAAAAAATGTGTCCTGACCTAGTCAGGAATGGACCTATATTCGCTGTAGGGAGTATGATAGAAAAGACTGACCTAAACCATCTAAGAGTAGCTCCCATCTAACTCTCTTGTGTATGTTTCTTTCCCACAAATCGCTTGTATTTTGAGAGCAATTGGGTTTCCTTTTTTTGCATTGCCTGTGAAGGTGGGGGCAGATAATGCTTATTCTTGCTGCATGGGAGCTTCAACCCAAATGTATGTCTCTTAAATGGTAGGGTGCATGGTTATTTTGATTGTGTATGAACGTGATTATTTTGAATTACTAGGCTTTATAAATTATGGCACACTTTTTTTCTCGTTCAAATAGATTTGCTTTTTTTTTTTCCCTTCTCCTTTCTAACTCTTGTATGGACCATGTTACTTTTGTTTATCATCATGTAGCGGGTTTGGAGGTAAAGAAGTTATTTTTTTGGGAGGTAAGGTTGCTAAGATTCTGTGCTTTAATATAGTTGGAATCTTCCATACCTCCAAAATGGTTTATCATTTGTCTTGTCACTGGTGGTGTGACCATTTTAATTTCCTGATATCAGCATCAGTTAATCTTAATTCAATATTGTACCACCTCAGATTATATATTATATCGATGTAAAAATGTTTCAACAAGGCAAAAATTGATTTGATTTATTGAGTAATAACTGCCATTTTTTATTTGGATTTGTCCATATATTGCTCGTAATGAGTGGCTGATTGTTTTTCTCCGTGAGTTGACCACATGCTTCAGATGTGGTCTAATTTTCAATGTTCCTGGATTCTCAAGTGTTATTTAGAAAGTTGACCCCTTCTTTTCAAGTGTTAACAATTGCTTCTAACAATTTTCAGATGAGCCCCCCAAGCTTAAACATGATGCTCCTGGCCTTTTGTCGATGGCAATTGCTGATCGTGATGAACGTGGATCTTTATTTGCTGTAACATTCAATGCCAACCGTCATCTTGACAGGTTCCTTTCTCTTTGTTTATAATAAGTGATTGATGCAATAAGCTATTTTTCTCAGAAGGATCACATGTTCCTTGCTTTAATAAATATGACATCTTTTACAGGAAGTACGTTGTTTTTGGGAAACTTGTGCAAGGATTCGATGTATTAAAGAAGATGGAAGAAATGGGCGGTGATGATGGAAGGCCAACTGGTACCGTGAAAATCATCAACTGTGGTGAACTTCAGGAGGGTGATAATCAGAGTTCGGGTATGATGAAGTATATAGTACTTCAATGAAATACATTGTTAATGCATATTGGGTTACTTGCGATTAATGATTTCTTGATAATGCCTTAAAGAGGCATCTTTTCACTTATTATTCTCTCTGGGTACAGACAAGAGGTTAGCTAGTAAGAAAGTAGGAAAAGATGCTTCGTCCGAGGTTCACAGCCTTGAACAAAGGCGAAAAGGGAAGCACAAGAAATCATCAAAAGAGAGAAGGAAAAAGAGGAGAAGAAAATACTATTCGACGACTGAATCGGATACGTCTTCTGACTCTGAATCGGAGACGTCCGATTCTGATAGTGACTCGGACTCGCTCATATCCTCATCGTCCGATTTAAGCTCTTCAAGCGATGAGAGACGGAAGAAGAGAAAGAGATCTTCGAAGAAAGACCGATACAAGCGAGGGAAAAGGAAGGATAAAAGGCGTGAGAAGAGACGAAAGAGGCGCGACAAGAGATCAAAGCGAAAATCAAAAAGGTTTGATTAGTATGCTCATTTTAAATAGTTAGTTGTAGAATCTTTATATTTTATAATAGATGTATGTCAGAAATGCGTCTAGCTATATTTACGCTCCTTATTATGATCTCGTTCCCACTGCTTTGAAATATCTTGCTGTACTGTAAACAGTGTTGAATCCCCATAGTGACTGATACTATAAGTTAAATCGATTCACACAAGCTGTGGGCTACAATATACAACTTTGGTCCTTAATTTTACCAAACTATTTTAATACTCACATGAAAGAACATTTCCTTCTTTAACTAATTTTACTGTGACAATTTTCTCCATAGAAAACCAAGCTGATGCCTTTCTCATGTTTTTGCAGAGCATCGGGAAGTCCTTCTGAGAGTGGAAGCAGCTCTGAAGATAACATCGATGTTCGTAAACAAGATAACAAGCCCAAGAAATCAGCTCAAGTTACTGGTATGTAATTGTAATCTCATTTTGACTCTTGCTTAAGTTCATGTGAAGGTTGTTTTCTATATTGTTTTTGTGCAATCTAATTAATCTTTTCACTTGGAAATCATTTTCCTTTTGTGGCAGTGGAAGATACTTCCGTCCCTCATAAATCAGGAGATAATGATATGATTGAAAGGGAGGAGGGTGAATATCCCCCCAAGGAGAATGGAGAGCGACATAGCAATGGGCTCGAAGTTGCTAATATACCTGAAAAGATTGTGGAGAGGCAACAACCTGATATAGTGGACGATCACCCAAGCAAATCTAGGTTTTTACATTCCTTCCACCTTGCAACTACTCGTAATTAACTTTGATACCACCTCCGTCTGTCCCAAAATGATATTCATGCTTTTTTTCGTCGTAACTACGAAGGAACTTTGAGCAATAACTTTAGGTTGATTTAATTATACTAATGAACATCTAAAAATTCTTATTGACAAACCATCAATATGATCAATAACAAATTTTAGATTTTCATTAGAATAATTAAATCAACCTAAAATCATTGCTCAAAGTTCCTTATTAATAACGTCGAAAAAAGTGTGAAGATCATTTCGGGACGGAGGGAGTACTTGCAATTATGTCAGATGTGGTAAATTATCAAGTAATTGTGACCAGGAGCAGAAGTTTGAGTCCCAGGAGAGCATTGAGCAAGAGTATGAGTATTAGTCCCATAAGGGATCTAAGCAAGAGCCCCAGTGTGAGCCCTAAACGAGTTGTCAGTAATCGCAATGACAATCAAGACCCTCGCAGGAGTATTAGCAAAAGCCCAGTTAGAAGTGTAAGCAGAAGCCCAGTGAGGGGCAAAAAGGGAAGAAACATAAGCCCAAGCCCAAGTCCAGTTAGGGGCAAAAAAGAAAGAAGCATTACCCCAAGCCCAAAAAGAAACTTAACCCCAAGTCCAAGCCCAGTGAGGGGAAAAAAAGGAAGTAACTTAACCCCAAGTCCTAGCCCTAGTCCAGTGAGGGGCAAAAAGGGAAGTCAAAAAAGTGTAAGCAGGAGTATAACACCCTCTCCACCACGAAGGAGTCTTGGTCGAAGCCCAAGCCCAGTAAGGGGCAAAAAGGGAAGAAGCATAAGCCCAAGCCCAATAAGAACCTCAAGAAGAAGCCTAAGTAGAAGTTCAGGTAGGGCCCCAAGGAGAAGTCCGAGTAGGAGTCCAGTTAGAGGAATTGCAAGGAACAGGCGTCGTAGTTATTCAAGGAGTCCAATTGGGGGGAGAAGAGCTAGATCGCCTTTTGCTGATCGGGGACGGAGCATATCTAGAAGTCCGTCCCCGGATGGATCACCGAAGCGTATCAGAAAGGGAAGGGGTTTTAGTAACCAATACTCCTATGCTCGTAAATACCGTTCTCCGGAGCGGTCTCCTGTTAGATATCGTTATGGCAGAAGTGAGCGTGACAGGTACCTACTCAACACAACCACACTAATTATTATTGCATATTCTCTCAAGTCTTTAACATTATTATTACCAAATTCATTCTTCCACCTTGTTATTTTTTTTTTTTTTTTTTTTAAAGATATTCAAGTTACCGGAGATCCCCAAGGCGCAGGAGCCCTCTGAGAGAGAGAACTCCTCCAAGGTACAATTACATGATTTTATCCTTTTCAAACTATAAAGCAACTTGATATTAGGAAGATAAAAATCTTTTGCCACATGTGACTGGTTCACTGAGGAGATCACCCTTTATGCCAACTGAAAGCTTGTTGAACGTCCCTTTGTATTTTCACTTAATATTTTTTTTAATAGATATAGAGGGAGAAGAAGCAGGTCACGTAGTCTGAGTGTGTCTCGAAGTCCAATCCGTTATCGTGGGCGGCGTTACAGCAATAGTCGTTCTCCAGTAGAGACTTCTAGATACCGTCCGTCCCCGCATATTGAGAGGAGAAAGGCAGCATCTTCTAGAAGCAGAAGCCCACCCTCTCTGAGCAGGAGCCCATCTGTACCAAAATCTTCACCTGACTCACGGTCTCCCAAGCGCACAAGCAAGTCAAGGTCAAGGTCGTCTTCAGGAAGCCCACCTGGGAAAAAGGGTTTGGTCTCTTATGGAGATGGTTCTCCTGATTCTGGTCAGAAGTGAGAAATGGGTGTCTCGTTGAAGTTGTGGGGCAAGTAAAGATTTCATCCGAAGCGAGAATAAAATTTGATGTATTCATTATGAATGAGGTTTTGGATTAGGTTTTCTAATATGTTTTAAATGTGTGTTGAATAATGGAGACTCCAGTTTATGTACTTGTTGTGTGCGGTGCTGCTAAGGAATTTATATACGTACAATTGAACAAAATTTGAATTGAGTCGGTACTTTTGTGTATGGAGACAATAATGTTAGTTAATTTGTATTAGGTGAACCCTTTGCTTATTTGTTAATGACCTAGGGTTGTTAAAACAGTTTTCTTTGGGTCATTACTGACTTTCCTTTCCTACTTTGTTCAGTTATATTACCATCTTCTGCACCTGTTTTTTTCCTCATATTTTTACACTTCTAGAAATGTTGCTTCCAGTGCTCACTAACATAGTTGTTAAATATCGCGATACGCGATACGTATCGGCGATACGATACACGATACGCATAGGTTTGATACGTATCGCATGTGTATATCGTTCTGCGCCTAAATATCGTACGTATCGCCGTATCGCGTATCGTATCGTGCGTATCGGTGATACGTACGATACGCTGAAATGCAATTTGGGCTGGGCTTGGGTCGGATTTGGGTCGGGTTTAGGGTTTGGGTTGGGTAATTGATTTAAAAGCAAAAAGAATTGGCTGGGAGGAGAAATCGATCGACATAGAGGAGAATTCGACGAGACAGGAACTGGACCTTACCTGCGATCGGAACCCAAAGAAGCACCCCTGCGACGGCGACGGTGGCGGCGTCGACGGTGACCAGCGACGGCGGCGGGGACCAGCGACGGCGACGCAACCAACCCCTGTGTCAGGTTTTTTATTTTTCCCCTTTTAAACTCTAATTTATGTATGAAATTGACTTTTCTTCTTGATTTTTTACACTGTAAATTGGATTTTGGAAGCATGAAATTGATTTTTCTTTTTGTTTTTTATATATATATTTAGGTTATTGAAAAATGGGAAAAAAGAAAGAAGATATTGCTTACCAACATTGTGAGAAAGTTGATGGAAATAGGATGCATTTGTTATGTAAACATTGTGGTAAAATTTTTTGGGGTGGAGTTACTCGTATGAAACATCATCTTGCCGGCTCACATAGTAATGTGAGTAAATGTTTAGGGTGTCCCGAAGAGGTTAGAAAACTTTTTTTGAAGGAGAGGTTTAGATGAGGAGCATGATGTTGTTGTTATTGAAGGAGATGAGGAATGTTTTGATGAGAAAGAAGATGCGAATGCGAGAGATAAGAGAAAAATGGATTATTATGTTGAGAAAAACAAGGGTGGGGGAAAAGTAAGGCAAAAAACAATGAATGAAATGGTTAAGAAGAGGGATCCCGTGGTTAGATCTATTTGTAGGATGCTTTACAAAAATGCTTTGCCTTTTAATTTGGTGAAGTGTCCATTATGGAAAGAGATGCTAGAAAAGGCTGGGGAGTATGGAAGAGGATTGAAAGGTCCTAGTTATCATGAGGCTAGGGTGACTTGCTTGAAAAAAGAGATTGAGCATGTGCATGGAGACTTAGCTAAGTATAAAAAAGAGTGGAAGAAGACGGGTTGCACACTTATGTCCGATGGGTGGACGGATGGAAAGTCAAGACACTTGACTAACTTTCTTGTTAATAGTCCAAGTGGAACGGTTTTCCTCAAGTCTATTGATACTTCATCTATTATTAAGGATGGGAAAAAGTTGTTTGAGATGCTTGACTCGATGGTTGAGGAAATCGGGGAGGAAAATGTGGCTCAAGTTGTGACGGATAGTGCTTCCGCCTATGTGCTCGCCGGAAGATTGTTAGAGGAAAAGAGGCCAAGATTGTGACGGATAATAATTTAAAAACAATGTCTTTTTTTTTTTTCAAAAAAAGTTTCTTATTTGAGTTTCACCTTACTTTCTTTCTCTTTTTCAAAAAAAATTCTTATCTTATTTTATTGTTTTTTATAAAGGTTCCACTACGATGATAATTTCAAAGCCGATACCGAAGTGAAAGTTGGGTTGTATAAGACTATTGAGAGGATGTACCCTAATATTGAAACTCGAATTAAAATTGATGAACAACTTGAAAAGTTTCGGAGAGCCGATGACTTGTTTGGAATGAGTATGGCAACCGCTACAAGAGATAGGAAGTTACCCGGTAAGCGACTGCCTTTTTTTTTAGTAACTTACTCTCTTATTCTATGGAAGTCTCTAATTTTTTTATTTTTTTTTACGTAATAGGTTTATGGTGGGAAAGTTATGGTGAGGAATGTAAAGAGCTTCAAGAATTGGCTATAAGGGTACTAAGTCTTACTTGTAGCGCAACTGGTTGTGAGAGAAATTGGAGTATTTTTGATCTTGTGCATTCTAAAAGGAGGAATCGTTTGGAGCAACAAAGATTAAATGCTCTTGTATTTGTGAAATATAACATCCAACTTGAGTTGAGGCAAAGAAAGAGAGGTGACAACTACGATCCCATTTGTTTATCGGATATGGAATCCGATGATGAATGGATTACCGAGTTTGAAGAACCATGCCTTGCCGGTGACACCTCATGGATGGATGTTCATGAATGTTTTGAAGAGGGTAGCACAAGCAACAAAAGAAAAAGAGGTATATATGTAGTACACTTTCTTTCTTGTGCACTTTAAGTAATATTGTCACTAGTTTCTACATATAGAATTTTTAATGATACTTTAATTTTATTTTTAATAGGACCAAGGAACTTGAATGCCAACAAGAAAGGCAAGCAACAATTGATAGATGAGGATGATGAGGTCGAGTATATTAGTGATGAGGAGGAGGAAGAAGCGGAGTTTGTGGAAGATGACAATAATACTGATGAAGAAGATGTTAATGATTTTGATGACCTTGGGGTTGATGAAGATGAAGATGAAGATGAATGAGTCTTGAAAACATTAATAGAAATTGGAATGTTTAGTTTTTAATTGGTGACTTAGTAATTAGTAAAACAAGTTATGACCTTTTGGTACGTTGGTATTGGAAATGTTAAGATAACTACTTCTTTGCTTTTTCAAGTAATTATTTCCATTGTTTACTTTAATTTTGATATTCTTTTAGAGTTTTTGAATTTTTTTTTGTCATTGTGTTCCGTATCTCCGATACGATACACGATACGATACGATACGCGATACGATATTTAGGGTGTCCGATACGCGATACGATACACGATTTGACAACTATGCTCACTAATTGCAAATCTAAAATCATTTGGCCAATAGCAACAAACAAATACTCCATCCGTCCTATTATAAATTTGTATTTTGGTTGTTCTATTCAAAACCTTACCTAATAGGAAAATATTGATGAAAACCTTACCTAATAAGAAAATATATATGCACTCTATTGTCTCCCTCCTACCGACTAACAACAACTATCTATAATCTTCTATAACTATATACTTACTAAAATAGAAGCCGTTGATGTCAGCAATGACACATGATGATGTAGGAGGATCCGCCCGGACCAGACCAAGAAAATATAAATATTATATTTTAATTATTTTTGTATTTTTATTAGTATTATAGGATTTAGTTTAAATTAGTTTCTATTTTATTTAATATTTTCGTCATTATTTTTACTAGGTCATTTAAAGAGAGTTTTAGAGTAGGATTAGGAGTGATTTTACTATTTTTGAGTCCTATTATGTTACCATATAGGTTAGGGTTAGTTTTAGAAGGTTTAGGATTCTTTTTCAAGTTTTATGGGCACTATAAAATAGGCCTAAAGTTGTATTCCGAAAATTAGACTTTATTAAATAAATTTTTGATTGCTTTGCAATTGTTAAGAGATTTTCTCTTGTTCTTGGTGGATTCCAAGATTATCGTGTTTGAGGGTGCTTCGCTTGAAGGCTCTTGTGTGTAGTGCGCTACTCACGAACACTATCGCTTCCGTGCTGCGTCAGTTGGCATCAGAGCAGGCCATATCCTGTCTTTTGCTTCACTGATTCGTTATGGGGGATCAAGGAGCAACAAAAGGTGATATAGAGGACAGGGTACAACGTCCTCAAGGGACAGAAAATCGGGATGATGGGGGTTCTAGTTCCGATGACGAGGTTATTATTAAAATCAATCTTAGTCTTGATCATGCGCGACAACAAGAAAAATATTTCTTTGCCAAGGAAGCAGAATTTTCGGAGAAGGGCTACTATCATGATCTACAGATGCGCAAAAATGATAGTCGGACAGATGAGAATGAATATTGGGCGAAAGCTGATGTTTATTATTACAAAGCCCATTTTTATTCAAAGCGAATTTGGCGATTAGAGGCGCAATTGCATAAATTATTGACTCCGAAAATAGAAGATTCAGATTCAAACGGAGAAGATTTAGTTGCAGTCAAATCCGCGAATCAGGATCTACAAAAATTGAACGAAGATTCCAATGGAGAGAAGGATAGTAATTATTCTCTGTCCATGGTTGAAGATTCAGTTTCAAAAGAAACAATTCAAGGATTAAATAATGAAGGTCACTATATTCCTCAACTAGCAATGCTTATGGTTGCTTCAAATAAAAGGGAGAGGCAGTTCAATTTGAAAGGAATTGCTCTAGGTAATCCAGTTTTGGAATATGCTACTGATTTCAACTCACAGGCAGAATATTTCTGGCCCCACGACTTGATATGTGATTCAACATACAACATTGCTCAAGGTATGATTAATTATTTTGGGAAATTCGTTTTGTATCGATTTGTGCTTAAGGAGCGGATCTACTCAAAATATTTATTCAAGTGGGACGGAACATTCCAAGCTTCGGAGATGAACTCGGGGACGAGTTTTTTTGAGGTGAAGGAGACTGATGTAGGAGGATCCGCCCGGACCAGACCAAGAAAATATAAATATTATATTTTAATTATTTTTGTATTTTTATTAGTATTATAGGATTTAGTTTAAATTAGTTTCTATTTTATTTAATATTTTCGTCATTATTTTTACTAGGTCATTTAAAGAGAGTTTTAGAGTAGGATTAGGAGTGATTTTACTATTTTTGAGTCCTATTATGTTACCATATAGGTTAGGGTTAGTTTTAGAAGGTTTAGGATTCTTTTTCAAGTTTTATGGGCACTATAAAATAGGCCTAAAGTTGTATTCCGAAAATTAGACTTTATTAAATAAATTTTTGATTGCTTTGCAATTGTTAAGAGATTTTCTCTTGTTCTTGGTGGATTCCAAGATTATCGTGTTTGAGGGTGCTTCGCTTGAAGGCTCTTGTGTGTAGTGCGCTACTCACGAACACTATCGCTTCCGTGCTGCGTCACATGACAACTCTACATGAAATATTTTCCCTCCAAAACCAAATACTGACATCGGCATATTAGCATTAATATTCCACATTAATTAAATTTTTAATCCAACTCTCCCCTTTTATTTCTTCTATCAATCCAAATTTCTTCCATCTCCTCCTCTCCAACAATTATAATGAAATTTAATTTAAAATATATTTTACATCTTTTTGATATATCTTTAACAAAAAATTTAGAAAATACCGTGCATCGCACGGGTTTAAACTAGTTCACTCACTATTTCTTACGCCACTTTCTCTCTCATTCTCACACACAACACATACTTTTTCAACATTTTTCCTTATTCTCATTCCTGGAAGTAAATGGGTATTTTGTTTTGCGACAGAAGTAATTTTTTTTCTTTTAATTTTCTTTCAAATGCATTTTTTTTTACTTTCATTTATGAGACATGGGAGTATATATGTAGAATGATAAGGTCAATTTTGTGTTGTTTTTTTCTTTGAAACCAGGTCAATATTGCTTTATTTATTTATTTGTTTATGGTATTTTAGTAATTATCAAATATTTGGTATAGATAGAATATTGGTGGGTGTAAGTAGCCACTCTTTTCTCGATCCGCCATAATCACACACCCCTCTCTCTCTCAAGTAGCGAGCGAGGGTTAAACGAAGAGAAAATGGCTTATCATCAATAATCTTCACTCCTCTCGGCGATCCGATCCATGAAGGTTAATTTTGAATTATCTTCAGCCACTTTGTTCAGTACTTTTTCGTCGTCCTTTTATCCAAGTTGCACATTTAGCAATTCAATTTGTATGAATATCTTATCTTCTATTCAAAATATAGTAGTGTAGACGGAGGAGTATTTCATTTTTGAATATGAAAATTATAAACTTTAGCTGATTAAAACAAGAGCACTCGTTTTTTTACCCTCCTAGTCATTTTGGATCAAGCTCACTTAATTGTTGTTTTTATTGGCGATGGTTCAAGGAAGCATATCTAACAATCAGGTTCCCAACATCCTTGCTTTGCTTTACAAGCTGATGCCTGGTAAATCATTTCTCATCTATTTTCTTCCTCCACCACATCGTATTAGTCACCTGTAATCATACTGAGGAATGGCCGGAGTTTTGTTATTTTTCATCCGTTTTAAAAATGCAATATCTTTTTTATTTGAACAAGGGGAAAATAGGGTTGGAGATATAATTCCTATGTCATATGATATCTCAAGTATTGGAATTTATCAACTTATGACCAGATCATTTTTCCTTGAAGCTAGCCACTTGATTTGATGATTTTAAGTATAAAACAATTATTATACAAGCTTAAAAATGGTTTTTTTTTTTTTTTAAATTAATTAAAAAAAAAAAATCATTCACATCCATAGTTATTTTCGTTAGTATGAACATATTTAAGGGTACTTAGTGATCAACCAACAAGTACTATTGCTCTAGAATACAAGACATACACTATATATGCCTACAATGATAAAAAATGACTCAGTAGATGATGCAACAAGCAGTTGAAGATGGATTTTTCCTCATAAATAAAATACGGGTTAATATAGGATAAAATGAGAACCTGATCTTCTCCAGAAATCTGGGATTCTTCCTGCCGTCCTTATAGACCGGTGCTTCAGAAGTTCCTTTGCACTTGGCCTCTAGTATAAATAAAAAAGAAGCAACGATAAGACAATGACTCAGTAGATGATCCGACTTTCCTTTTTAGTCTGTGTCCTTGTAAACGGTGTGTTTCTAAATGAGAAAGAGCCTTAGTGCAATTTCACCATGTACAAGCAAGTAGAGCGCATTCCTTAAAAATGTTGACAGGTCAAATGCGACATTTATTATGGGACGGAGGGAGTAATAAAAAATAGTTTATGTGCTTTACGTTTTTATATGAAAATGAATTATAATAGAAGGTAACACAAGCTCTCTACCTTCTCGATTGTAGGGAAATGTGTTGCAAGAAATCACCGAGAACCATGAGTGGCTTTATCATTTTCTGGGCATCTACATGGTAGGGAAATGTCTTTCATACTCATAGCAAGGCCTGCAAACACATCATTGTGGGTGTACGGCCAAATGTATCTCCACAAATCTGACATACCTGTTCATTCAAATCCTTTCAACTTTTAGTTGCAACACCATATAAGCAACAAGAAAAAACTACTATGATCAAACCTTTCATAGGGCGGGTCATACAAACAATTAGAAGGAATGAAAAAAAAAAACTTAAACTTGGAGCGCAAAATGAATGTGTATTGATGATAGTATCCAGAGAACTTTGAGCCAAAAACTGAACTGCTATGATCATCATCCCTGTGACAAAAAGAATGTTTTAGGATCCACTATCGAGAGAGCTTGATCGTATAAAACAAATAGAGAAAAAATAATATTAGGTGTCACTGTAAAACTGACTATTTACAGAGTCCAATACTCGATTGCCATGTCAGATAAGAACTGCAAACCCATCATAATTCTCTAAGCTCGCATGCACCATAACAAGACCCCTCAAAATCCCCATATTCCATCCTCGTTTATTGTTTAAGAACGAGCTTCAAAATATCAATTGTTTAAATCAAGTCAGAGGCTGAGAATGGAGGATGAATCTAACTATATCTTCGATCAGTCGGTTTCGAAAGTTTGGTTGTTAATGAGGTATAGTCAACAGAAATTGTCCTCATGCTGGCGGAAAGCCTGAAACGATTATGGAAGATCGACAAGCTCGGTCACAATTATGGAGATCAGATCAGATCAGATCGGAGGAAGGAAGTGGTGGCGATGTAGTTGAGGCCGGCGGCGACGTGGGGGAAAGATTTGACGAGGCCCTGGTTGAAACTTGAAACAACATGGTGGAATAATTTTTCTTGATTTAGAAGAGGGTGAATGGCGATGTGAGAACCGTTTGTCAGATGGAACCGAAGCAAGCACTAGAAAACACACCAACGATTTGTTCTTTCTAATGTCACTGCCACGCCACCCATTTGATTAAACGCAAAAAATTTGAATTCAGTAGTTAGATAGTTCCTTACCCAGATCTTGATGTTTTAGGGTTCAAGGTGTTTTGTTACAGTGTGGGCAACCCCTGGTAAATGGTGTGTGATTGTGTCATTTGGATGACATGGCAAACTGTGACAGACTTCTGTAAACCTTATGGTTTACAGTGACACCGTAGCAAATTTTTACTCAAACAAATATTAACATGCGGTCTAGTTAAATATTCCCAGCAGCCTAAATAAACATTCTAAATTTTCATAAGTTTTGTAAAAGATGATTAACAAGTTTTACATTAAAGCGAGGGTAAATATAAAGTCACAAAAAAGTGCTACAAAATTTGGTTTACAAAATGATATGTCAAGATTTTATTGGTGTTTTTAATTGGAGTGTGCAGGGTCCACTATCGATGTAACCAATAAAATATCGCCACCTCATTTTGTATCCATCATTTTGTGAACTTCTTTTGTGCCCCTAGCATTGCCCTTAAAGCGAGCGTAAAACAAGTTTTTCAAAAGATTTTAGAGTCAAAATCCTAAAATAGAATGTAGGTCTCACATGTCATACTCACAACAATTATCCACTAACTATTCTCTACCCCACTTTCTCTCCTACCCAAATATCAACACTCAAAACACATAACCTTTTCCTTAATTCTTGAACCCACCCATTTTCGACTCTTAAAATGGGACGGAGGGAGTATATTATAATCATAATCATTTTTACAATATTACTGTTTTCTGTGTAATGCACGTGCATCGCACTGTTTCAAAAAAATAATTCTGTCGGTTAAAAATAAAAGTTTTCTAAAACAAATAATATTAAAGGCTCCTAAATTTGATTTCGCCCCGAGCCCATAAGATCTACTGAGGAAGTATTTGACTTTTTAGTGGAATGTGCTATACGTTTTTATATGGCTTGTAGTAATATTGATGTAAGATTTTTTTCTAATTTGTTAATGTGAAATTTATTTTGGGTCATACTAAATAGTATTTTTTTTAAACACTTTCAAACGTAACCACTAACATTCCTTAACCTTCCTTTCTACCAACAATCTAGGTTTCCTAATAAGTTGCGAAATTTCAGATACTTATATAACAACTTATTAGTACAGCCAAAACAAATATTTATATCCAATCATATTTCTTCGTCCACTTGTCAGGAAACACTCCTTTATGATTAGAAAAGTAAAAACCAATCTCAGTTGCTATCCAATAACATCCATTATCAAACTTACGCCCACACTCATAAGCTAACTTCCAATCAAAAACAACAAATTGTTGGTGCCTTGATCTCCCCCAAGGATTTCCAGAAAACGCGAATTGAAAAAAAGTCGTCTCACCAAAATTCAAGCGAAAACTCCAATAAGCATCAAACCCCGGGGTGCTTACACGGTCTCCAAGATCATTGTCTTTCGAATAGCAATGGAAGTTTAGAGAAGAGTCCATCCCATTGATGACATGTAGAGTGTACTTCTCAAATGCGTCCGGGTGAATGATGACGTCATCTTTCTGGTTAGTGATCAGCCTAGAAAAGTTGACTGAAGAAATAATAAAAAGTAAGGTAAAAGAGAAAAGGAGAATTTTTGTAATGGGAGTCATGTTTCTTTGTTAGGGTTAGGGATGTTGTTCGGGTCATACTAAATAGTAATGTGCTAATTTATAGATTTGTTTAGTTTGTAATTTATTTTATAATTTAACATTTAAACTTTTGATATTTGTTTCTTTCAGTTTGCATCGTTGTATTCTTTTAATTTGCATCAATTTTTCATTTTTACCCTTACAAATCCAATCACATACACGACACCTTATGAATTATGTTAGTGATATGGATTCAATGATATGTTAGTGAGATGTGTTGGATGCAAAGAAAACAAACTCGTTGAGTGATCAAACATGTAAAAACTCAAGTGTTCATTGACAAAAACACACACACACTAAAAGTACATATTTAAAATTTTTATTAACTATTTTTCCTTGTAGGTACTTAGTTAGAGGACTTCAGAAGCTCCACCAACAGAAATTTTGCATAAAAAGCGGATTTTATTGAACAGAAATCCACCCCTTAATGACGTGATAGATGGACAATATAATCAAGACACATATACTGAACAAGAGTGTGCATGAGCGAATGGAGGAGGTCTATTATTATAATTCAACAAGAGTGTGCATGAGCGAATGGAGGAGGTCTATTATTATAATTCAGATCCAAATCAGGGTTCATTATATAAAAATATAGTTGGTGAACGATTTAAGTTTATAGCTAATTGTAGAAAACATTTACATGTAAGTTAAATGATACTTAATAATTTAAGTTTTTACCATTAACAAAATAATAAGTTGTCTAATGTTTTTTTTAATCGAAGAATCGAGTGTTACGGGAGTGGATAGTGTGGATGAAATCGAGGCGTATATTTCACACTTGTTTCCAAGTGCCATTTTTCTTCTGCAACAAAGGTTATGTATGGCTAATGACATGTTATTTGATGCTTTTATGAAGTAAGTTAAATTATTAATTTGGTCGTTATTTTTATTTTTCATTACTAAATTTTTCGTTTTTCTTAACCATCACGTTTATATTTCCATTCCCATTTTTATTATATAGTTTCGATTGATATCTACCTCCAGAGAGCCGGTGCATACATCAAAATAATTACATTACAGATGGCAACAGAAGTTATATGAGTTTTGTTTTGGTCAAATTTCAACAATTCAACTTAAAATGATAAGATTGGGTACAATGGAATATAGAACACAAAATTCAAGCAAGGCCGTCCCTAACAGTTTATGGGTCTGGGGAGAAGTCAAATTTCGGTGCCTTTAATATTATTTGTTTTGTAAAATTTTTTTTTAACCGACTGATTTTTTATTTTTTATTTTTTTGAAACAGTGCGATGCACGTGCAATACACAGAAAACCGTAATATTATAAAAATGATTATGGTTATAATGTACTCCCTCCTTCTCATTTTAAGAGTAAAAAATGGGTGGGTTCAAGCATTAAAGAAAGGTGATGTGTTGATAGTTGGGTAGGAGAGAGAAAGTGGGGTAGAGAAGAGTTAGTGGATAATTGTTGTGAGTATGACTCACATTCTATTTTAGAATTTTGACTCTTAAAATGGGACGCCCTTTTAAGAATTTTTTGACTTTTAAAATGAGATATAGGGAGTATTTGAAACCGTGCGGTGTACATGTTTTACACAAATAACAATAATGATGATAAAATTTTAAATATAATTTTAGTAATATTACTGTAAAGCTATTAAAATTTATAATTTTAATAATAAATATAAAAAATAATGATGATAATGATAATATATAGAAAAGTAATATAATTTATGGAAAAGTCACATAAGTCACAGCTCATCAATATTTAAAAAGTGAAAATTTCTTTAAAAACTTGTTTTACGCTCGCTTTAGTGTAAAACTTGTTTATCATTTTTTATGAAAAACTCATTTTTTTTTTTATCTTTTAATGTAAAACAGGTTTTTCATAAGTGTGACTCATTTAAAAGATCCATTTTTCATTTAAATAGAATAAATATTTTAGGACTTCTTGGATATCAAAGTTTTTGAGTGACTTTTTGGTATTATCTCTAAATTTAGTAGCATTAATACATAAATATTTTTAAAATCTCACCATTGCATAATAAATTTTACTTATTGTTTGAAAATGAAGATATTATTTTGATTTTTATAATAAAAATACATGTTTATTTAGAACTTAAAGAAATATTAAAAGTTAAGAAAATATATTAGTCTCACAATAAAAACAAAACAACAAAACAAAAATGTTGCTACATGATAATAAAAGAAAAAAAAAGTTATTCTGACATTAACATATGATGCCTAGAATGAAATAGTTGAATAGAATTTTTTTAATGTTTGATATTGACAATTATATATCATTTGAGAACTTTAAATTAAAACAGAGGATGTAACATTTTTAAAAATATATTTAAAAAAATATATTTTTAAACTGAAAAATAAATACTTATTCTTGAATGTTAAAAATCGAATATATTACAACCATTAATATTATATTATTTGTATTTATTACTCGTAGTTTTTATAATCAAATATTCAATATAGCAATTTAATTCTCTCTATGTAGAAAATGAAGGACCTTCTTACTTAAAGACACTCTAAAAAGTTGACTTTTATTAGTAAAAATGCATATATATATTCTTGTTATCTATTTTCATACATTTAATTTTGCAAGTACAAAATAAAATATAAAAAATGGTAAAAGTTCATTTAGAGAATCATTTTTGAGAAGAAAAGGTCTTTTAATTGGGGACGGATATAAATGTTAAATACTAAATTGACACCGTCTTCATCTCTAGGGTTAAATTTAAATTTATTGGGTATATGTAAATTTGTTAAGCTCAATTATTAAATAAAATTATACAAAAAAAAAAGAAATTTCTGGAGGGTAAAGTTTGCACAAGAATATGTCATGTGTGGAGATGGGCATAAGGGTAACCCGGCCCGGCCCTTGTTTGATCAAACCCGCCGGTAAACGGGCTTAAGCCCGCCCGTGATGTGTGAGCCCGCGGGATAAAACCCGGTCCGGCCCTTTTATAATTCCTTATGCTTGGCCCGCCCTTAAACCCTTAAGTTTTATCCAACGGGTTTTAACGGGTTTTATTTTTAAGTTTCTTTTTTAAATTTGAGAAAATACAAAAATTACACAAAATTTTTAAAAAAATATTAAAGATATTAAAATTAAATTATAATTTAGTAAAAATATAAATAGCGTAATAATATTAGTATATTGTTAAATCTAATTAAAATAGTGAAATAAGTTTAGAAATTTAATGAATAAAATTGTTAAAATATTAAACATACTCCATTTAATGAATAAAATTATTAAACTATTATATATACTCCATTTTAATAGTGAAATAAGGGTATTTTTGTGCAAAAAATCAAAACAATTTTTTTAAAAAAGTTTTCAGGCGGGCCAAACGGGTTTTCCAATGGGTTTTTCAAATCCGCGGGCTAAGCCCGGCCCGTTTGCAAATAGTGAGGTCCGGCCCGTCCGTTTAATACACGGATCAAGGGTCGGGTTTTGTCCGCGGGCTCACGGGTACAGGCTTGGCGGGCCTACGGGCCGTCCGCGGGTTTAAGCCCGAAATGGCCATCTCCAGTCATTTGGCATTGCTGATGTCAGTGGTTGTGGTATATATATATATATATATATATATATATATATATATATTTATGTCACGACTCGAAAACCCGTCTCTATTTTATTAGTAAGAAATAATTGACTATTCATTTATTGCCTATTTGTTTATTTAAATTATTTATTTAATTAATAAGTTATGTGAGCATTTTGTGTTTCATAATGATTAGTGCCTAACATTTTATTTGGGTCATTTGTGCTAGTGTAATATTATTTGGTCTTAGTTGTTAGTAGGAAGTATTAGAGTTGTGTAGTTAGTTGAGGAGGGGGCCTAAGTGTAAGTTTTTAAAAATCATTCTCCTACTCCCTCCCTACTTCCTCTTCTCCCTCACCGTCTCCCTCATTTCCCAGCATACTCCTTCTCTCTCTCTCCAAGAAAGGTAAGGTTTCTCTCTCCCTTCTCTCTTCATTTTCATCTTCTTCCTCTCATCTTTTCTTATTGCTCATTTTATGAAATGTGTTTAGATCGTCGATAGGATCGTAGGAAGCTAAGAAATTTCGAGTTCCGTCACCTTTGAGAAAATCCGGGTAAGTTGCTTTTTCCCCATTTTATGCTAGAAATGCTACTCCATGTTTATTTGATGAGGTGAATGCTATTTATTGCATCTTGGGTGGATTTGGGAATGATTTACGTTTTGTTCATTTTTGTGAAAATTTGGTATTTGAATCATCCTTGATTGAGGTTTTCTAGATGTTGTTCTAGGAGTTCTTTTAGCTTCCAAATGGTGTGGGTACTTTAGTTTATGTATTGGTAATGTTAGTCTTGAGTTTGGCTTGCAATGGTGAAGATTTGGGTAAGAAAATGGAAGAACCCAGTTGGTTCTTGCGATTTTCCGGCAAGCAGGGGCGTGGGCGACCGCCCATGGGTGGTTCGGGCGACCGCCCATCGAATCAGTTGATCCGGAGAATCTGAGTAAAAGTGAGTGGGCGACCGCCCACTTTTGGGTTGGGCGACCGCCCATGAAGTCAGTTGGTTTGGGCTTCGGGTTTGGGTTTTGGGCGACCGCCCGGACTGGCTATGGGTGACCGCCCATACCAGCTGTTCTGAGTATCTTTGTTTTTGAATTGTTTTAAGGTTCAAGCCCGATCTAGACTCGAAGTATCACCCTAGTTGACTTAAGTTAATGTTGTGGAACACTTTAGTGTTCGAGAATGATCCCTTTGTGATCGATTGTGTTATGGAATTCGATTAAAAATGGTTTGGGTTTGTTGGAACATCTTTTGATGTATTGTTGGATTGATGCACATTTTTGGTGATTTATTTGGAATGGTTCCCTACTTTGGAATCATTAGTTGTTTACCGTGCTAGTATTTTATTACTTAGCCTTTACTTGAAAGTCCAACTGGTATTTGTGTGTGTTTCGGGCGATGCGAAACATTATGATGGCACAAGCCAAGTCCATTATGATGTTGACCATTGTTTTGCCCCATTATTTACCTCCTCCAGATTGGCCTTGAATGTGAGATGAGCTAGCCCCTTTGTGAGCATCTTAGCTATTGGTTTTTTGGGCTTTGACTGTGTGTCACTGTCCCCTTATTATTATTGGTTCCGGTACCGGGGGTTTTCTCTTCAAGATTTCATGCTACTGTGAAGATGTTGATTGTTGATTATTGAAGCTGCGCATCGACCTTTATTTGGTTCTTTCAGTTGGGAAACCTTGGCTAATATCCTTTGTTAATTGTTTATTTCCGCTGCTATCTGTTAATTGATAAATGCTATGTGCTCAGTGATATTTATTATTGTTTATTGCTTATTGCATCATAGCATGTCATGTAGTTGCATTAGTAACTTATTGAGATTTATCTCACCCCCTTTCTTTTATCTTTGTTTTTCCTTAACCCCCCCCCAGGAGGAAAGGATTAGACTCGCTGATCACGAGGAGGACGTCGCGAGGGTTGAGCTTTTGGGGCAAGTTGTTATTGGTGGGTTTACATTACATAAATGTGTAACCTTTTTGGGAATAGTTGTACCAAACTTGACGTCATAAGAATTTGTATATTTTATTATTTTGGGTGTAAGCTTATGGAGCTTACACTAGTTTATATTTTGTTGTTCAAGTTAGATTTCAAAACCTTGTGTTATCATCTTTTGGTATAAAAGGAAAATTTTATCTTCATTATTTTAGAGTTTATTGTTTAATTCGACGTCCAGCTCGCGTGCTCCAGCCCCGCGGGGTCGGGGTCGCGACAATATATATATATATATATATATATATATATATATATATATATATGGTCGTGCTCCTGTGAGAACCTAAATATCGTGAGAACCGTGAGAACTTGGATATATTAGGTTTTTACCTAATGTATCGAATGGTTCACTTGGATACATTGGATACATTAGGTAAAAACTAATGTATCCAATGGTTCACTTGGATACATTGGATACATTACTTGGATACATTAGGTTCTTACCTACTGTGTCCAAGTTCTCACTGTTCTCACAATATTTAGGTTCTCATTTGAGCACCTACCTATATATATATATATATAATGTCTAATTGTTTCAATGCAACATTAATGCACATATATTTAGATTGCAAATTTTTACTAATTGTGTTACTAAACATCACTTTTAAAAAATAACTTTAAAATAATTAATAAATATGACTTATACAATATATACACATAACTATAAGATTTGGGCCCTTACCACTATGGGCACTGGGCGAGCGCCCACCCCGGCCCACCCCCTTGGGCCGGCCCTGAGGAAGATTGTGGTGAATCGAGAGCCGTATCTGCGGGGTGGTGTTATTAGAGGTGGTGGTGGGAATTGGCGGCGGACTCGGTAGGTGGTTGTGGGTATTGGCGGCGGAATCTGTGTTAAGGGAGGAAACAAATTAGGGTTTTAGTGAAGTAGGGGAGGAAACGAATTAGGGTTTTACTGCTCTAAGGGTTTACTGGTCGGATTGACTGACTTGGTTTTCTTTTCTCTCTTACTAGTGTTACTCCCGTGTGATGCACGAACCATAACTTTTGATTGGCTTGAAGAAAAAGATAATTACATAACAAACTATAAAGTAGGTGTTTATCCTCAAGCCCAGGTATAACAAAGCCGTACCACATGTGGCAGCAGGCGACGTATATGAAATGAAGAAAATATATAAAGTGAGAAAGAAAATTGTAGACACCCCATTTTGACCATTCATTCATAATTACACTACTCTTGTGTCTCGCCTTTGATTTGGGTCAAAACTCGTTAAGTTTGACATGTCTTGTTAAGTTTTTGACTGACTCCGTTAGTTGGGGGCCAAAACGAACATTAAAACTTAAGAAAAGGGGATTTTTGTGATTCAAACACAAGATGTCTCGTACGAGACATCTCATGTCTCGTACGAGACATCCCCCTTTGACAATCGGGTTTCAGCAGTTTCCTTGTTGATCTCAACCTCGTTTCTTGGCAAACACTCATGCAATCCGGGAAAAATTTGATGAGCGATCCTAGAGTCCAAAAATACCTCCTTGGGAATCAAGTCTTTAATTCCCATCCAAACTTACTTCCTTGGCTTGATCCCTAGGTCAAGAAATCCTATAAATATAGAGGTTCTTGAACTAAAAACCTCTAAAATGGTCATTCACCTAAAAATCACTCAAAATCTGATCAAGAAGGTTCTCATAATCAGCCTCTCTCCCTCACCCACGAAATTCATAACTCCATAACACCATTCAAGTCAAGTTCTTTGGATCATCAAGGCCTTTTCTCAAAGCCATCCATAGGATTCTCGAAGAACGCTTAGGTAATTCCTTTGTTTTCCTCTCTTCTCATCTCCTTCTTTGCTTTGAAGTAGTGTGATTCTATCAAAAGGATCAGCCTAGAGCCTCTCCAATTCATGGAGATGGTCTCGAAGCACATGATCCGACATTCCAAATAAATAAGAAATTATTTATTTGGCTTCTTTTGTACATGAATGCATGATTTTAAAGATGATGATGATTTCGTAAGCAAGACCGATCCTAGATCGGGTGGATTGGATGCTCCTTGACCTTCCCAATCCACAACTTAACCCCCGAACTCAAGAATCTCACGGTCCGTGTTCCGTTAAACATGGTGGCGACTCACAACAACTGAGCAACAATCAAGTCCTTATAACCCGAAGCACCAAAAAGGACGCGCGCGCTCACAGTGGCGACTCCGCTGGGGATGATCATCATAAGAGGGTTAGACTTGTGTTGGAATCATCGTCATTATTTTTAAAATTCTGCATTCTGTACTATATTCTGATCCTAGATTGGGATGCCTCGTATGATGGATCTATGTGTCGTACGAGACATCTCAGTTCTGTCTGGCAGTCTGTTCTCCTGGTTTGAAAAAGGAACTTCGTTCGGTTCAAACACGTACACAGGGTTTCAGATCTGTTCCCCCCTCTGTTTCTGAGTCTTAGGACCTTCCTAATGATGAAGAAACTACCCGTATATCATGAATCTAACCTTGGTTTTGCAGGGGTACTTGTTAACTTGAAATATTTCTTGCTCTGCTTTTGTTATGCATTATGTGAAAACTACGACGGCCTGAGTTCCTCCACAAGAGGGAAACGTAGGCATCCACTTGGCCGGCCATTGCATGTTTCCCAGGCTGCTAGTCTTATATCAGGGTCAACTCCGTCGCCTCTAACAGTTTCTGAACAGTTTCCGACTGCTTTCAAAAAAAAAATCTTTCTATTTTCTCTTTGACACCTAGAACTTGACTCTCACACACGTGCACGAATGTAGAATAATTGCACTACATACCCTTTAACCGGGTCTCAATCGGAGGATGGATGTCGGTCAGCACACCCACTCTACGAGTGTGTAAGATACCCGCGGGAAAAAATAAATGGTTTCCCCTCGAGAATCAAACACGAAACTTTATGTTCAAGAAAACGGAGTCGCCACGTTAATTTAATTTTAAACCCAAATTTAACGGAAAATGTTAGAGAAGGTGAGTTCGGAGGTCAAGTTACGTCTTGGGAAGAACTTTTCATCGTTCACCCAATCCACCTCAGAAAACCGAGTCTCCCTAGTTTGTTGACCAAAACATGCAAGTGTGTGTGTGTGTATTTTAAAATGGGAGAAACTGAGTTAACAGAAAATAGTTTAGGATTTAACGAAAAGGGGTTTATTTGCAAAGATTTTTAACAGAATGGGGAAAAAATCGGAAAAACAATTCCCTGGACAAACCATCCGTATGGATGGGGATGGTTGTCCTGGGAGTTTTACATATTTATCAGAAAGCAGTCCAGTTCAGGCAGAAACAGGGCATCCTGCTGAAACTGGACATAATATGATCTTTTCAGTTTATATTTGTGGTTTCAAAACATGCATAACAACATCCCTATGTCTTTGACCATTAATTAGACACCAAAACACAAGGTTTTTGGGCATGATCAAGGCAATAATTGGGGAAGTAAGCACAAGGTTGATGAACATGGCTTTGAGCCAAAATAACCATTTGGATGGTTAAAGATTGAGACTTTAACCTCCCAAATGGTTGATTCATCCAATAAAAAGCCATGAGGCATCAAAAATCAACCTTTGGATGGATAAAGATTGAGTCTTTATCATCCAAAGGGATATTAGTAAGGCTTAAATCAAAGTTTGGATGGTAAAGATTGGGACTTTACCACCCAAACTTGATCATCTCAACAATAAACATAAACATCATAAATATGCAAGGGCTCTCTCCAAGATGTGCAATGGATCACCAAGCCAAAAGTAAAGACATAGAATTAAATGACATAAATATAGATTGACATGAAAGTAAATGACATAAAGTAAATTGCATTTATCATAACAAGCCTTGATCATCTTTGGTTTTAACCCTTATTCATACACAAGGTATGAGGGCACCATGAATCATTTCAAAGGCTTGGTTCCAAGTAATAATATTATAAGAAGTATATAAACATTAAGTAGACAAGATCATAGATAAGTAAATAAAGAAGAGTGAAGGGGAGATGGGGGAGAAGGAGGCCTCACCAATATTTGATTCTAGCCTATCGTCCTCTCTTTCACTCAATTCTCACAATGTTTGTGTTTCTGCTCGTGTTTCAGCAGAATTTATGCTTCCAAACTAATATTTCTCCCCCTGAAATGATCAGCAAGTGTTTTAATTTATAGGGACAGAAGGCACCCAAACCAGCCGTACGACTGGGCCCTTCTAGTACCCATACCATCCGTACGGCTCAGCCTGGCGAGCTTCTGGATTTTTCTAAGTTTAATTCTAGAACAGTCCTAAGGTTCTTGGTTTCTCCTAGTGAGGTCCTAACCTATCAGTTTATCCCTGAATGGTGCTAAGAATTCCTCTAAGTTGGTTTAAGTTCAGATTGGGGTACTTACAGAGCCGCTCGGCAACGTCGCTTTTGGAAAGCGGGGTTGTCGACCTAAAAAGCATCCCAATCTGTCTATGATGGGAGGATGGCTTGGCCATTTTGGTTACATGGCTGGACCTAGGGGGTATAGGATTCCTACATATCCAGTTCGTGGGGAATCAAGCCTAACGTAGTTCAGGGGGGGGGGTGAGAGATTTTAAGGCTACTCAAACCTAAGGGTGACAGTTAAGGTCGGGTGAGGAATTTGGCGTCTCAAACCTAAGGCCTTTTGTGAAGGTAGTTTGGCATAGGTGGATATCTATCATCCTCTCCTAGAAAATGCTTTGGTAGGTGGATATCTGTCATCCTCTCCTAAGCCTAGGTAGATATATGTCATCCTATCCTAGAAACGGGACTCGAATCTCGTTTGGTTAAAGTCGGGGACTGGACTTGACCCTTATTTGGTCAAAATCGGGAGTTGGTCAGCTCGACTCTATGGGGAGGGTTAACTAAAAGATGGACTTGACTCTCATTTGGTCAAAGTCGGGATTTGGTCAACTCGACTCTACGAGGAGGGTTGACTAAAGGATGGACTCGACTCTCATTTGGTCAAAGTCGGGGACTGGACTTAACTCTTATTTGGTCAAAATCAGGAGTTGGTCAACTCGAATCTACGACGAGGGTTGACTAAAGGATGGACTTGACTCTCATTTGGTCAAAGCCAGGATTTGGTCAACTTGACTCTACGGGGAGGGTTGACTAAAGGATGGACTCGACTCTCATTTGGTCAAAGTCAGGATTTGGTCAACTCGACTCTACGGGGAGGGTTGACTAAAGGATGGACTCAACTCTCATTTGGTCAAAATCGGGAGTTGGTCAACTCGACTCTATGGGGAGGGTTGACTAAAGGATGGACTTGACTCTCATTTGGTCAAAGCCAGGATTTGGTCAGCTTGACTCTACGGGAGGGTTGACTAAAGTATGGACTTGACTCTCATTTGTTCAAAGTCGGGATTTGGTTAACTCGACTCTACGGGGAGGGTTGACTAAAGGATGGACTTGACTCTCATTTGGTCAAAGTCGGGATTTGGTCAACTCGACTTTATGGGGAGGGTTGACTAAAGGATGGACTCGAATCTTATTTGGTCAAAGTCAGGGACTGGACTTGACTCTCATTTGGTCAAAATCGGGAGTTGGTCAACTCGACTCTATGGGGAGGGTTGACTAAAGGATGGACTTGACTCTCATTTGGTCAAAGCCGAGATTTGGTCAACTCGAATTTACAGGGAGGGTTGACTAAAGGATGAACTTGACTCTCATTTGGTCAAAGTCGGGATTTGGACTTGACTCTCATTTGGTCAAAGTCAGAACGCTTCTTTTTCTAAGGCAAATGGGCTTACGTCAAAGACCGCCGGGCATTTTCTGCACAAATCTTTTACTCAAAATAATGGGCTTACATCACATGGGGACCGCCTAGGACAAAGGTTTCAATCCTAAAATGACCATTTTGGGTCAAGGCTTGGGTCAACTCCATTTCTGGGGAGTTTGATGGGAAAACTGGTCTTACGTCTGACTAAAGACTACCGGGACATTTTTCCAACATTCAATGGGCTTACGTCAAAGACCGCCGGGACTTTTAATAATTTTCAATGGGAGGCCTAATTCTTTTCTAGGTCCAAAAAATCATGTTGCATGAGCCAAAGAAGAGTAAATATCGGGGTATTTATGGTATGTTTGGGATGAGGCTTTTAATGGGTGGAATCATAAAGCCAATGTAATAACCCGAAATTTGCCCTATATATTTTTATTTTAAAACTCTCTAATTATTATTTGGGTCGAGCCATTAATAAAAAGATTGGGTTTAGTTATTGGGTCAAAATAGAATATCCCAATTCATTATTTAAAAGGAAGAGGAATCCTTTTAAATTAGGGAATTAAAAACCCTTTTAATATAAATACTCTCTAAAAACCCTAGTATGATTATTTTACCATAAAAGAAAATAGAATGGGATAAAGAGGAGAGGGAGCAGCCACAGGGAGAGGGCAGCCGCAGAGAGAGAGATCGAGAGATCGATAGAGAGAGAGAGAGAGAGAGAGAGAGAGAGAGAGAGAGAGAGAAGGGAGGAAGAGTGGGTGAAAGATCAACCAAGAAGGTAAACCCCACCCCCTTAAGTTTTTCTCTATCTCCATGGATTTATTATTAGAACGCAATGATCTTCGATTTATAACCCTAAATACTATGATGAACTAGGGTTATGGGATTAGGGTGTAAAGATGAAGGAAGATGTATGTGTGTGTGTGTGTGTGTGTTAGTATATGTTTATGTGTGCAGCAGTGTGTGTGTGTGTGTGTGTGTGTGTGTGTGTGTTTTCGTGTGTGTGTGTGTGTGCTGGTGCGTGTGTGTGTGCGTGCGTGGTGAGAACAGTGTGTGTAGTGTGTATTGTGTAATTAAGTATGTGCTGGAAAAGGTGAAAATAGTGTGTGTAAATTGGATTAAGAAGTTAAGATGGGAATTGATAAAAGTAAACCCTAGGGGTAATGTAGTAAACCTAAAGAGGGTATTTTGGGTATAAAATAATGAGTAATATTGAGACACTAGAATGAAGGTTAACTATATAAGGGGTTAAAGATGATTAACTCGTAGGTTAACCAAGTAAAGAGTAGTAAGTTGGGGACAGAAGTAAAATAGTGTTTACTTGTATCTAAGATTAGACTACTTTATGATTGTAGATTTGTTCAAGCGGAGTAATCAAGCTAGCTAAACGCAAGGCTATGGTAAGAAATTACGCTCTTTGTAGTATATTTGGTTTCAATCCTTGTTAGGATTCCCAATCTCTGGTTTTGTTAAAAGTAATCAACCTAAGTGGCTAGGTAGTGTTTTAAATAACTGTTCCGTTCCGCGAATGTTACCGTTCCTTGTTATCCACCCCATTGATTATGTTGTTGTTCAATTGGGTCATCCTGTATTGTGATTTTGGTGTCTGAAGTGAAATGTACACCTTTCTTTAAAAAGTGATCAAGTAAAGTTTTAGAAAGTTAAGCTTTGTTAGTAGTTAAGAATCCCGTTACGTTTAAGTTTTGGACTTTGTATATCCGTTAGTTACCATCTTGAGCTAGTGACTTGTACTAGCCGTTTTGGGTTTGAATGTTGGTTAAAGTTTAAATTGTGGTTATTTGTAGCCGTTGGGGCATCCTGGATTTGAGATTTATTCATATTAGTTATTATTTATTAGTTGTGAAAAGTTGGGGTGTTACAGCCAACTTCCAACAAAAAATCATCAATTCTGTCAGGGAAAAGTATCCACACGGTTGTCCCAGTGGGTATACTTTTTGCATTGAATTTTGCTCCAGGTCCAGTCATCTTCTCAAGTGCCTTAACTTGGAGTCCATAAGCAGTTCTTCTTCTCATTTCGAAAGCTTCCTCTTCCATGGAGCCTTTTGTTGGGTTTCGTAGTAACATGAGCAACGGAATATAGCAATTAAAATTTTAAGAAACCCAAAGCCATAGATCCGATCATATGATTAAATCAAATACAATAACATGAATAAAGGATAAAACTAACCCTTGATGACTATCAAAGTTTTCTTTGGTCTTGGTGGAGGAACTTGAAGCTTTATCACGGACAAAATCACGAACTTTGTAGATGATAAAATTCACCCTCTAGCGGTGTCCACACTTCGAACGAATATCAAGAGGCTCCTTGATCTTGGTTGCTAGACCAATAATTATGAAACACACTTTCACAATTTTAATAAAGAACTATATGGAATTTATTTTGTGAATTATTTTGTTCCTCAATCAAGGATATCTTAGAACAAAATAAAATCTCTCTCAAACTCTTTGAGACTCACAAAAGCACTAGTTTGGATAGTCTGGCCGAATTGGGGTTTTTATACACAATTTAGACCTATTCCAAATAGGTAACTTGTGCCAAAAACCTTTCCTAATCGAATTAGGAATTTTTCTGTCGCCAGACCGAGCGCCCGCCTGGTCCAACCCGGGCGCCCGCTTATTTGACCAGAAGGTCCAGTTCTTTTAGAATTCATTCAGGCGCCCGCTTGGTCCAACCCAAGCGCCCGCTCGGTTGACCAGGAAGCCCAGAATTCATTCAGAAATTCCTTTGAGGTCCTTCGACCCTAAATTCCAATATAGTCCTCTTATTTAAGATTCGTTCTATTGTGTGTGACCCTCTAGGATTATACTAAGTTGGCAATGGGCTCAAACATGATCCCATAAGATATGATTATGTTCTAGCAAACCGTCATACCTACCCAAATAGTATAACTAGATACAAGTTCGCATTCCTTTAGAATATGTCACAATCCCTTTGTCCACGATGTCATTAAACACAAGTTATGGTCAAACATTCAACTTGTCTTGTTCAATACTTTCTCGATTCCGAGTATGTTGATAATTCAAATGCTATTGATCCAATCAATCCATTTGAGTCCGGCCGAACATTTCATCAACATCATTCCTTCGAGGGGCCCAAGCTTGACATCTCTCCGTGGAGGGACAAATCCATTTAGCTTATTATTCTTCCCAACGGGATTCCGATTATGCCAATCATACACTTTATAACTACCGTGTTAAGATAGCGTTTGAATATGTCAAACATAATATTCATCAAGTGGAAGACTATAATAACTTCATGTCTAAGGATTCAAATGACATAACTAATATGAGATATATGTACGACATATACCATGACATAAATTCTCATACAACGGGTCATGTCCAGTACCTTATTCCAAAAAAGTACCCATAAATCTAACATGATCATCCCATGACCATTTAGCCTTTATACTAGTGCTTAACAAGTGCTAGGGACGGGGATTGTTATAAGTAAACATGACCAACAATAATAATCAAAACATCTCTTTATTGATATGAAATAAATGATAACAATTACAACGTTTATTAAACGTGCCTAGGGCACCACTACCAACAATCTCCCACTTGCCCTAGGCCCAATCTCCCATGTATCTAATACCCATGGACCTAACATGACCATCATGTTTAGCTTGTGGAAGTCCCTTTGTCAGCGGGTCCGCAACATTGTCATCAGTAGGTACTCTGCATATATTTACGTCTCCCCTATCAACGATCTCTCGAATGATATGAAAACGCCTAAGTATGTGTTTGGATTTCTGATGTGCTCTTGGTTCCTTTGCTTGAGCAATAGCACCATTATTATCGCAATAAAGGTCTATTGGATTAGCAATACTAGGAACCACTTCAAGTTCAGTGATAAACTTCTTAATCCAAACAGCTTCCTTTGCAGCATCCGATGCAGCAATATACTCAGCTTCTGTTGTAGTGTTGTAGAATCAGCGGTTGTACTTTGCTTGGAACTCTTCCAGCTTACAGCTCCACCATTTAACATAAACACAAAACCCGATTGCGATCGGCTATCATCTTTGTCGGTTTGGAAGCTTGCATCCGTGTAAGCATTTACAACGAGATCATCTTCCATTCCTCCATAGACCAAAAACGAGTCTTTAGTTCTTCTCAAGTACTTAAGAATCGCTTTTACAGCTATCCAGTGATTTTCGCCAGGGTCGGATTGGTATCTACTT
Source organism: Campanula takesimana (assembly GCA_026119855.1). Lineage (NCBI taxonomy): Eukaryota > Viridiplantae > Streptophyta > Magnoliopsida > Asterales > Campanulaceae > Campanula > Campanula takesimana. Next base: position 95,999 of record JAOWBW010001954.1, on the reverse strand, counting down.
GTCATGCTCAAAGCATAAGATACATCCGGCCTAGTACAAATCATGGCATACATGATGGACCAAATTGCCGAAGCATATGGAACATCATTCATTTTCTCACGCTCATCGTTTGTCTTAGGACATTGAGTCTTGCTTAGAGAAACTCCATGTAACACGGGCAAGGTGCCTCTCTTAGAATTTTCCATACGGAATCTTCTAATGACCTTGTCAATGTATGTACTTTGGCTTAAACCAAGTAGCCTCCTTGATCTATCTCTATAGATCTTAATGCCAAGTATATATGCGGCTTCACCCATATCTTTCATTGCGAAGCACTTTCCTAACCAAGTCTTCACAGACTGAAGTGTAGGAATGTCGTTTCCAATGAGTAATATGTCATCCACGTATAAAATAAGGAATATCACTATGCTCCCACTAATCTTCTTGTATACACAAGGCTCATATTCGTTCTTGATGAAACCAAACTCTTTGACCGATTCATCAAAACGGAGATTCCAACTCCTTGAAGCTTGCTTCAATCCATAGATGGATCTTTGCAATTTGCATACCTTAGAATCTTGTTCAAAACCTTCTGGTTGTGTCATATACACATCCTCTTGGAGTTTTCCATTCAGGAAGGCGGTTTTGACGTCCATCTGCCATATTTCATAGTCATGATATGCGGAAATGGCAAGCAAAATTCTTATAGACTTGATCATTGCTACGGGTGAGAAGGTCTCATCATAGTCAATACCATGAACTTGCCTATAACCCTTCGCTACAAGCCTAGCTTTGTAAGTATGCACCTTCCCATCCATGTCAGTCTTCTTCTTGAAGACCCATTTGCATCCTATGGTTTTTACACCTTCGGGCGCATCAATTAAATTCCAAACTTGATTGTCTTGCATGGTTTGCAATTCGGATTCCATGGCTCCAAGTGTAGATACCCCGGGGAACCACGGCTTGGCTAGAGCGGTGAATTATCCTAGGATGTCTAACTTGTTTTAGATTGTTTAGAGTCGCCACCTATGTTTTTAAAGGAACATAAGAAAAACCTAGAAATAGCCTAATTTATGTACAAAACCAAAGATTCGGGAGAGAAGGGTTCGGGGGTTAGGTGACGGAGTGGGAAGTACTTAAACACCCACTCCGCCCCGCTTACGCGGGTCTTGCTACTATTGGTGTTGTAATATTTACATGTCCTTCAATTAATTAAATAGAAATGTGCTAACAATTGTGATGAGAAGAAAAGGGGAAATAAAGGGGAAATAAAATTGAATTGTTTTATTTATTTAATGATAAAGATTACATGTGCCAAGTAATGTTAAAGAATTACATTAAGAGATGAAGAGAAATTAACATGGTGAATTAAAGTTGAGATTAAAATGTAGGGAGATAACCTTAACTAACTTCAATATGTGAAGTAGTCATGTTGGTCATGTCCATTAATGGGGATTGCATACATTGACTAGAACATGAATAGAATAAAAAAAAGAAGACTTGTACCTTTAGAAAGAAGACTTCAAACTTGGACTTGAAAATGATGTTGTTGTGTAGAGATTTGTGTAGAGTTTCGTTGTGTAAAACTCTTGTTGGGAGAATTTGTGTAGGGAAAATGATATAGAATTTGTGTAGAGAGAAAGTTCCAAGTCCCAAAAAAATGAGGTCCTTTTCCAAGATAGGAGATGATGGTTTTTATAGGTAAAAAAGAGAGGGAAATGATGGAGGGAAATTGGTCATCCATGTGAAATGGAATGAGCCAATCACAAATAAGATAAATGAATAAAAGAAAAATAAAATAAATCAAATAATAAATGAAAGAAATATTAGTTTTTGGGAAAAGGCTTAGAATTTGAGATTGGGAGTTAATGAGAAAAGGGGGGATGAATGTGGATGTAAAAAGATGGTTTTTGTGATCAAGAAAAGATGTTTGTAAATAAGAAAATGGAGGGAAATAAGGTGCAATCCGTTACTGCCAAAGTGGGAAGCGCGCGGGTCCGGCTTTTGGGGCGGGACGCGCGCGCGGCTCACTGGCAGTGCCGGAAGCGCCCGCGGGTGAAAAATGACAGAATGACCCTAAAAGTTAACTCTGTTATGCAGTTTAGTCCAAAACTAACGGAATCAGTTAGGAACTTAACCGAAGTAACAGAAATCAACAAAAATAAGTTAAATAAAATTACTTTGTATGCAATCGGGGTGAGAGGTCCAAGGCGGGGTGTCGGCGACGTGGATTGCGAAGCAAAACACGTCGACGAAAGAAAGACAACCGCCGAGGACATCAACAAGAGAAAACAAAGACTCAATAAAGAAGGAATTTGAAATTACAAAGGATAGGAGTGCGCTACCTGTGTGAGCGGCTTTCGCGGATGGAAAGGGTGTGGTGGCTTGAGGCGGCCCACCACGGCCACAATTTTTTTTTTTTTTAAAAAGGTGTGGTGGATTGAGGCGGCCCACCATGGCCACAAAAAATTTTTAAAATTTGTGGTGGCTTGAGGCGGCCCACCACGGCCACAATTTTTTTTAAAAAGGTGTGGTGGCTTGAGGCGGCCCACCACGGCCACAAAAAATTTAAAAAGGTGTGGTGGCTTGAGGCGGCCCACCACGACCACAAAAATTTTTAAAAAAGGTGTGGTGGCTTGAGGCGGCCCACCACGGCCACAAAAATTTAGAAAAGTGTGGTGGCTTGAGGTGGCCCACCAGGGCCACAATTTTTTTTAAAAAGGTGTGGTGGCTTGAGGCGGGCCACCACGGCCACAAAAAATTTAAAAAGGTGTGGTGGCTTGAGGCGGCCCACCACGGCCGCAATTTAAAGAAAGAAGGGAATTTAGAAATTGTGAAAGATGGGGGTGCGCTCCCTGTGTGAGCGACTTAATAACACACTCCCGTTTGCGAGTGGTTTGATGCACGCTCCCGTTTGCGAGCGGCTGATGACGAACTCCCGTTTGCGAGCTGTCTGAGATAACATGCCCCCGTTTGCGAGCAAGTTGATAGGAAACGCTCCCGTTTGCTAGCGGTTTGATACACGCTCCCGTTTGCGAGCTGTGTGAGATAACATGCCCCCCGTTTGCGAGCAAGTTGGTAGAAAATGCTCCCGTTTGCGAGCGGTTGATGACGAACTCCCGTTTGCGAGCTGTCAGAGATAACATGCCCCCGTTTGCGAGCAAGTTGATAGGAAATGCTCCTGTTTGCGAGCGATTTGATACACGCTCCCGTTTGCGAGCTGTGTGAGATAACATGCCCCCGTTTGCGAGCAAGTTGCTAGAAAACGCTCCCGTTTGTGAGCGGTTGACGATGAACTCCCGTTTACGAGCTGTCAGAGATAACATGCCCCCGTTTGCGAGCAAGTTGGTAGAAAACGCTCCCGTTTGCGAGCGATTTGATACACGCTCCCGTTTGCGAGCGAGTTGATGATTGAAATCTGCTGGGGAATGCTTGGTTGCTGATGACGTGTGGTTGCTTGATTTTATGGGGATGCAGGCATAGTTGACTGTGAATCACTTTCTGTTGGGGATGAAGTACCTTGAGTAGCGGATGCTGTTTGGCTTTGCGGCGGTACCTGTTATGTGCTTTGCAGGTATATGTGCTTGTGCAGGGACATGCATGAAATATGATGATTGAGAGAAATTGTGCTCGTGGTGTGATGTGATCTTGAAAGCACCTTTTGTTGGGTTTCCAAGTAACATGCGCAGCGGAATATAGCAATTAAAATTTTAAGAAACCCAAAGCCATGGATCCGCTCATATGATTAAATCAAATACAACATAATGAATAAAGGATGAACTAACCCTTGATGGCTATCAAATTGTTCTCTTGGTCTTTGGTGGAGAAACTTGAAGACTTGATCACGATCACAAAGCTTGAACACGAACCTTGAAGATGATGATTTTCACCCTCTAGCGGTATCCACACTTCGAACGAATATCAAAGGAGCTTCTTTGATCTTGGTTGCTAGACCAATAATTGTAAAACACGCTTTCACAATTTAATAAAGAACTATATGGAATTTATTTGTGAATTATTTTGTTCCTCAATCAATGATATCTTAGAACAAAATAAAATCTCTCTCAAACTCTTTGAGACTCACAAAAGGCACTAGTCAATATGGTCTGGCCGAATTGGGGTTTTTATACACAATTAAGACCTATTCCAAATAGGAATCTTGTGCCAAAAACCGTTACTAATCGAATTAGGAATTTCAAACCGGCATACCGGGCGCCCGCCTGGTCCTACCCAGGCGCCCGCTTGTTTGGGCAGAAGGTCAAGGCCTTTTCAGCTTATTCAGGCGCCCGCCTGGTTCAACCCAAGCGCCCGCTTGGTTGACCAGGAGGCCCAAAACTTTTCCAAAATTCCTTTGAGATCCTTCAACCCTAAATTCCATTATAGCCCTTTTATTTAAGATTCGTTCTATTGTGTGTGACCCTCTAGGATTATACTAAGTTGGCAATGGGCTCAAACATGAAACCATAAGATATGATTAGGTTCTAGCACACCGTCATACCTACCCAAATAGTATAACTAGATACAAGTTCGCATTCCTTTAGAATATGTCATAATCCCTTTGTCCTCGATGTCTTTGAACACAAGTCATGGTCAACAAGTCAACTTGTTTTTGTTCAATACTTTCTCGATTCCGAATATGTTGATAATCCAAATGACATTGATCTAATCAATCCATTTGAGTTTGGCCAAACATTTCATCAACATCATTCCTACGAGGGGCCCAAGCTTGACATCTCTCCGAAGAGGGACGAATCCATTTAGCTTATTATTATTCCCTACGTGAATCCGATTATGCCAATCATACCCTTTATAACTACCGTGTTAAGGCAGCGTTTGAATATGTCAAACATAATCTTCATCAAGTGGAAGACTATAATAACTTCATGTCTAAGGATTCAAATGACATAACTAATATGAGATTTATATATGACGTCGACCATGACATAAATCTCATACCGCGGGTCATGTCCAGTACCTTGTTCCAAACAAGTACCCATAAATCTAACATGATCATCCCATGATCATTTAGCCTTTATACTAGTGCTTAACAAGCTCTAGGGACGGAGATTATTATAAGCAAACACGAGCCATAATAATAATCTTATTATCTCTTTATCATTATGAATAAATGATAACTCATACAACGTTTAACAAACGTGCCTAGGGCACCAACACCAACAATCTCCCACTTGCCCTAGGCCCAATTCCCTAGGTATCCAATACCCATGGGCCTATCATGACCATCATGTTTAGATTTGTGGAAGTCCCATTGTTTAGCGTGTCCGTAACATTATCATTATGAGGTACTTTGCATATATGTACGTCTCCCTTATCAACGATTTCTCGAACGATAAGAAAACGCCTAAGTATGTGTTTTGATTTAGGATGTGCTCTTGGTTCCTTTGCTTGATCAATAGTACCACTATTATCACTAATATGGTCTATTGGATTAGCAATGCTAGGAACCATCCTAAGTTCACAATGAACTTCTTAATCCAAACCACTTCCTTTGCAGCATCCAATGCGGCTTAGATACTTAGATTTAGTATGTAGAATTTTGTGACTCTTCTTGGAACCATTCCAACTAACAGCTTCACTATTAATTATAAAACTCAATTGCGATCTTTTATCATCTTTGTCAGTTTGGAAGCATGCATCCATGCACTCATATACATCGAGATCATCTTCCGTCCCTCCATAGATCATAACAATTCTTTTAGTTCTTCTAAAGTACTTTAAGAATTGTTTCACAGCCATCCAGTGACTCTCACCGGTTATCGGATTAATATCTACTCGTCATGCTCCAAGCATTAGATTTATCCGGCTTAGTACTTATCATGGCATCATGGATCCAAATGCCGAAGCAAATGGCATCTCATTCATTTTTCTCATGCTCATCTCTTGTCTTTAGGACATTGAGTCTTGCTTAGAGAAACTCTATGTAACATTGGCAATTGTCCTCTCTTAGAATTTTCATGCAAAATCTTCTAATGACTTTGTCAATGTTTGTACTTTGGATTAAACCAATTAGCCCCCTTGATCTATCTCTATAGATCTTAATGACAAGAACATATGTAGCTTCATCCATATTCTTTATTGCGAAACACTTTCTTAACAAAGTCTTTACAGACTAACGTGTAGAAATGTCGTTTTCAATTAGCAATATGTCATCCATATATATTAAATAAGGAATAGCACTATGCTCCCACTAATCTTCTTGTATATACAAGGTTCATCTTTGTTCTTGATCAGGTCAAAATCTTTGACTTATCAAAACGGAGATTCCAACTCCCACAAGTTTGCTTTAATCCATCCAATAGATTTCTGCAACTTACAAAATTTATTAGAATTTTCTTTGACTGTCAAATCCTTTAGGTTGTATCCAATACATCCTTAAGTGAGTTCCTGTTGAAGAACGCTTGGTTTGACATTATTTTATCAAATTTCATATTCCAAATATGAACATGTGACTATGAGAATTCTAGTAAATTTCTGCTACCCATGTAAATTTTCTCCAAGAAAACTCATTCCTCTCCTTTGGTTTTTACTCCTTAGGTTAGAATGATCAAGTTCCAAACTTGATTATTATACATGGATTCCTTTTAGATATAATGACTCCAAGCCATTAATCTAAATGTGGAGTTGATATTGCATCTTTGATCGGTGGTAAATACTTCATTCTAAATGAACTTTACCTCAATACTTTCTATTTCGAAACATCCAATATTTCTACTAATAGATTGTATCCTATCATGTATTGCAAGTATTTGTATATCTTGAACGGACTTTTCACGACTTCTTGTGAAAACTTGTTCAACTTCCATCTTAGGTTAAAATATATTTTCTAGGTCTCGAACCATTCGAGATACATTTACTCCCACTGATTCTTTTAGATATAAACCATTTATCAAGAAAAGTATCATAATAATAAACAAACCATTTGTTTCTTATGAGTAAAATTATTATCCTCAAGTTTCCTTAGGATATCCCATGAAAGTATATTTATTAGATTTAAATGTGAGTGTGTCCCAGACAGCTCATTTCCAAAAGGTCTCACCATCTTAAATCTTTACGAAGGACAAACCGAGTTTTCTTTCATTATTTAACCTCTTTTGATGGAATTCAGATTAGTATAATCATAGCGGTTTTAAATACATAACCCCAAAATGAATAATGGAAGATCACTTTGACTTTGTCATCCAATCAACCATATCCAATAAGGTTCTTATACTTCCATGCAGACACATCATTTAGAATGATGTTCTCAGTGAAGTTAATTTGTGAAACCATTTCACAACTTTAATGATGACTGTCAAATTCTTGGTTTAATTATTCATCATCATGATCCAATCATAATCTTTGAATAATTTTACCAAGTATGATCAAAATTCTCTTTTAGCATTGCTTCTTAATGCACCATACACATCGGAATGTATTAGGTCAATTAAGATATTAGCCTTTTACCAATCATAGTAAAAGATGTCTTGGTCCAAGTAAATAAGATTTGCATAAATCATGTTATTCCAAATCATATGACTTAAAACTCCGTCCCATGGAATTTTAGATATGCATCTTTTATTTATTTGATCAAAACAATAATGCATAAAGAATTTTTTAATTATTTATGTTATAGCCTTTATTACTTTGTTCTTCAAGATTTAGGATATAAGATTTATTTATATGATAACACAATGAAGTAAATCATAATAAATAAAGCACCTTTCTTATTCTAAATAAGAAATAAATATCTTTCATTATCTTATAACAAAATAAGATATTCCACTTCATCAGTAAAGTCACTTTACAAGTGTTCTACGAACAATGTTGCAACCATTGCATCATTACCGTTTGTAAATAAAACTTTACTATAAGTAGTCTTTCATCTTACTAATTATTCTGGTATCCAATACCCAATAATTAAATTTAGAAAGAATAATTTATAACATAAAATTCCCAAGTGGTAGTCCCACTACCATTCCCTTTTATTGATCATCCAGAATTTTGACTACAATTCTAAATGGTCAATCCAATTGCCACATTACCAAATTGCATCAATTTAGAGTTATAATTTTAACCACAATTATTTCCTTTAGGTTTGACAACTCTTGTCTTACCTTTCCTTTGGCACTTGACCTCATTTCCATTATGAACCATGAGAATTCGAGAACCTTTCTCCGTTATCTTTATCTCCGCAGTTTTCAGCATATCATGCAACTCGGAGAGATTCTTATTCTTTCCAAGCATGTTATAGTTCATCACTAAGTGATTATAACATTTGAACAATGAATCAAGAATGAGATCCGTGGCTTGCTCCAATCCAATTGGATAACCAAGTTTCTCAAGATGCTCTACGTAGCCTTTATCTTAAGCATGTGAGGTTCCACTTATTGCCCTTTACTCCTTTTGCAATAAGTGAATGCAATAATGGTTTTATACCTCTCTTGCCTAGATTTCTCTTTGAAACATGTAACTCAAATCCATGCCTATCTAATAGACTTCCACAAGTTCCAAACTTTGTTGGAGTTTTGAGCACATAATCGCGAGCATAAGACAACTCACATTCCTACTCATGATTCTTGTGATTGTCTATCTCTGGCATTGGGTTCTTCAGGAATAGGCCCATCAAGAATGTACAACACATCTTCTTGCCTTAGAACGATTCTTAGGCTCAGGATCCAATCCATGAAGTTTGTACCATTCTTTTGAAGCTTTATCCTTAACAAGGATTAATCGCAATGATTTTAGTTGTCATCTACTACTTATGCAAAATTTCCAAAATTTTACAAGTGCCAATTTCATTAAAGAGATAAATAATGTATTTTCCAAAAATACTCCCACTAAATTATATAACCTTCTTACACATCCAATGTATAATATAATTTAAATGGGGTAAGATCCAACTTTAATTTAATTTTGAGTCCACGGAGGCGGACCGCTTAAAACTAAATTAATTAGGTAGACAACCTGTCAATCACATCTCATATGACTCTTAGATCCTTTCATGAGACTCTTTTGATATTGGGCTAAGATCCAACTTTAATTTAATTTTGAGTCCACGGAGGCGGACCGCTCAAAATCAAATTAATTAGGTAGACAATTTCTTGTCAATCATATCTCATATGATTCTTAGGGATCCAATTTCGAAAGCATGTTTAATCTCATCTTTTGCCTAGGCCCAAAACTGTTTTGACGCCTAATTAAGTCCAACCATTTTAAACGTATAGGAACCATTCAATTTGATGTACCTTGCGGAGGCAAGCCCACATTAAACTAATGAACCTCATCTTGCTCATATATGAATAAAATTAATGCACTTCGCGGAGGCGAACCCACATCAAGATCATCCATGTATAAGCAAGTGTTTTAATCATGGCATGGCAATGAAGGACTTAAAACTTTCTTTGAAGGTTCATCACATATAGCATATAACACATTTATGAGCACATAATATAAACATGTTACACATCAAGTTTAGCCACTAAATTAATCCCATTAATTTAAGCATGATATTTATGTGTCATTAGTTTCTCTATAAATATGAGGATGAGACTAATTCAACTTTGGTTATTATCTCCAAATCAAGACAACAAGAAGTGCGGTCGAACTAAGCCATTAGGCAACCACAATCCCGCACTAATTCAAGAAACCAAGAAAGTAGTCCATGTGGCCGAAACTAAGCAATAGATGGTCTCGATGAACGTAGGCCAATTGCATTCACAATTCCACATGGATCTCCAATCATTGAATCAAGAACTTTGTTTCTCAATTTTAGCAATTATGAACTCTTCATAATTCTAACTTCGTTTTATTTTTGAAACTTTGATTGCGATCAATTTTGGGAAACACAATCTCGATGAACGCAGATTAGCCATCCAAAACTTGAACCAATCTAGGAATCACAAGACTAAAACAAATAGGAAATTCAAACCCCAAAATCCACACACAAACCAACTACCCAAAACCCATTCCAGATCAGCAAGTCTGGATTGGTTCTGTTACTGGTTTTATTGAATTTATCGAAAATTCTATATTCAGATTTTATCCAAAATCAGAAATATTCTGCCGAGCGAGCGCCCGCTTGGTTATGACCAAGCGCCCGCCTGAATGGTCAGAATGGTGTAGAATTTTAAAGTTCGAAAATTTTGTCTCAAAATTATTTTTCCCCCGATTATTAAAACTTTGATCTAATAAAAAATCAATAATCGATATAATTCATAATCCACCATAATTTTTATTGCGATTGAATCGTGCGATTAAAGTTGCAAAACAATAAACCACATAAAATCACAAAACACATAAACATCATATATTCCAATATTCATATCATGCAAGGCACATAAACAATTTATATACACATAACATGATCCAAGTATTGAATTAATCAACATGAACGGGGCTCTGATACCACTGTTGGGTTTCCAAGTAACATGCGCAGCGGAATATAGCAATTAAAATTTTAAGAAACCCAAAGCCATGGATCCGCTCATATGATTAAATCAAATACAACATAATGAATAAAGGATGAACTAACCCTTGATGGCTATCAAATTTTTCTCTTGGTCTTTGGTGGAGAAACTTGAAGACTTGATCACGATCACAAAGCTTGAACACGAACCTTGAAGATGATGATTTTCACCCTCTAGCGGTATCCACACTTCGAACGAATATCAAAGGAGCTTCTTTGATCTTGGTTGCTAGACCAATAATTGTAAAACACGCTTTCACAATTTAATAAAGAACTATATGGAATTTATTTGTGAATTATTTTGTTCCTCAATCAATGATATCTTAGAACAAAATAAAATCTCTCTCAAACTCTTTGAGACTCACAAAAGGCACTAGTCAATATGGTCTGGCCGAATTGGGGTTTTTATACACAATTAAGACCTATTCCAAATAGGAATCTTGTGCCAAAAACCGTTACTAATCGAATTAGGAATTTCAAACCGGCATACCGGGCGCCCGCCTGGTCCTACCCAGGCGCCCGCTTGTTTGGGCAGAAGGTCAAGGCCTTTTCAGCTTATTCAGGCGCCCGCCTGGTTCAACCCAAGCGCCCGCTTGGTTGACCAGGAGGCCCAAAACTTTTCCAAAATTCCTTTGAGATCCTTCAACCCTAAATTCCATTATAGCCCTTTTATTTAAGATTTGTTCTATTGTGTGTGACCCTCTAGGATTATACTAAGTTGGCAATGGGCTCAAACATGAAACCATAAGATATGATTAGGTTCTAGCACACCGTCATACCTACCCAAATAGTATAACTAGATACAAGTTCGCATTCCTTTAGAATATGTCATAATCCCTTTGTCCTCGATGTCTTTGAACACAAGTCATGGTCAACAAGTCAACTTGTTTTTGTTCAATACTTTCTCGATTCCGAATATGTTGATAATCCAAATGACATTGATCTAATCAATCCATTTGAGTTTGGCCAAACATTTCATCAACATCATTCCTACGAGGGGCCCAAGCTTGACATCTCTCCGAAGAGGGACGAATCCATTTAGCTTATTATTATTCCCTACGTGAATCCGATTATGCCAATCATACCCTTTATAACTACCGTGTTAAGGCAGCGTTTGAATATGTCAAACATAATCTTCATCAAGTGGAAGACTATAATAACTTCATGTCTAAGGATTCAAATGACATAACTAATATGAGATTTATATATGACGTCGACCATGACATAAATCTCATACCGCGGGTCATGTCCAGTACCTTGTTCCAAACAAGTACCCATAAATCTAACATGATCATCCCATGATCATTTAGCCTTTATACTAGTGCTTAACAAGCTCTAGGGACGGAGATTATTATAAGCAAACACGAGCCATAATAATAATCTTATTATCTCTTTATCATTATGAATAAATGATAACTCATACAACGTTTAACAAACGTGCCTAGGGCACCAACACCAACACCTTTGTAATGAGAGAGAAGTAAGAATGTAGAAAGTGATCTTGTGTGCGGTGTGATTTTGAGGAAAGCATTGGATGTATTCATACCTTCACTTACCATTGCCGCTTGAGTGGAGATGGATTCTTGATGTCCGCGGAGGATGCTTTGATGGAGAATGTCCATTCTTTAGATGTTGATGGGAGAATGCCCTTGATGTTGGGTTGGCGAGATGGTACTCTGAATGATGGGTTGGTCGTGCCAAAGGCTGCCTACGTATCCCTTTAAGAGAATCATACCAGCGTAGTTCAAGGATGATGGAGAACGCTGGAGGAGAGGCTAGGAGCAAAGCAAAGTAAAGCACATAATTTTGCACATAGAAGGAGAAAAAGAAAGAAAAAATCTTTTTTTTTTTTTTAGTTCGTGGGTGAACCATTTTAGCCATTGTGTGTTTGTGAAGCCAACCCAAGATCAAGTCATGTTCAGTCGAAGTCCAGATTGCTTCGCTTGAATTCTGTCGTTGTCGTCGTCGTGCCCAACGAAGATTGATGTCTAGCCCCAAGAGATTTGTCGATTATGGGGCTTCAAAAGGCTTTTGATGCCGAGATGAGGGGTTGCTGATTGTAAATTTTGAGGGACTTGCATAGTTCCAAGATAAATCAGCTCTTGGCCCATTCGAGTAAATCGCCCTTTGTTGTTGTAGTGAGCAAGCCCCAAGAGGAGATCGTTGATGCCAAGCTTCGAGAGATTGCAAAGCCCCAAGTGTCGTGGGCTTGTAGATGGCGGGATGTGAAGACCGTTCATTGTAAAGCCCCAAATTATCTCGTGATTGGCTTGGCATTGAGAGCGGATGTACCGTTTGGTAGAATTCTTGATAGAGATTTCCTTCTTGCTCTTACTGGGGAGATGAATGGCCTCATTGTGGTCGATACCCAAATGGCTGAGGGCTTATGTCAAAGGATGCAGTAATGTCTTGCGGTGCCGTCGAGGTCGCGGAGGATAAGGTCTTGGCGTGATAAAGTCTCAAATGAGTAGGCTTGCTTGACTCTTCTTGAGTTGAACTAATGACGGATCTTCGGATGCAACTAGTGTTGTGGCCCAACTTTATCTGAGCTGCACCTTGTGCTTTTGATCTTGGAGAAGGGGGTGCTGAATTGCAGAAACATTGGGATTGGCCGTGGCATTTCCCGCTATAACCCTGTTTTGATTAGAGTTTAGCATATTGAATCTTTTTCCTTTTCTCTGAGACTTCCTTTAAAATCTCGCTGTGAGTTCTAACAAAAATCATCAACTTCATTCATAACATCGGAGTCTTCATTTAAAACCAAGAGGCCTTTGACTTGAAGTGTTGAGAGACCCTTTAAAGCTTGATCCCTTTCATGGAGACTACTCCCAAATTGCGTTGCTCGAGTATTGTTGCCCAAAAGACTGTCGGTCGCGAAGCCCTAATACTGCCCTTTGCTTGAATTACTGTAATGCCGTAGCCCAAAAGATTGTAGATTGCGAAGCCCGTTGAGACCTTCGGTGCCGAATTGAGGAAGCTTCCAATATTGCACATGACTTGGCTGGGGATACTGCTGGGGAGTTAATTGCTCTTTGCCGAGGGAGCCTTTAAGACTTGACCGTAGCCCCCTAGAGTGCCATCATTGATTGCGAGAAAGGTCCACCCTTGATTGGGGAAACGAGCACTGGCACACATGACAAGAGGGATTTTTGACATCCCTTTTGAGGGACTTTGAGGATAGTCTCACACATCTTTCTTGAGCATAGCCCCTAGGGCGTATTGATTGCCAAATGAAGCAAAAGTTTGAACACGAACTTTTGAGGGACTTTGAGGATAGTCTCACAAATACAACATAATGAATAAAGGAAAAACTAACCCTTGATGACTATCAAAATTTTCTTCGGTCTTGGTGGAGAAACTTGAAGACTTGATCACGATCACAAAGTTTGAACACGAACTTTGAAGATGATGATTTTCACCCTCTAGCGGTATCCACACTTCGAACGAGTATCAAAGGAGCTTCTTTGATCTTGGTTGCTAGACCAATATTATGAAATACACTTTCACAATACAATAAAGAACTATATGGAATTTGTTTTGTGAATTATTTTGTTCCTCAATCAATGATATCTTAGAACAAAATAAAATCTCTCTCAAACTCTTTGAGACTCACAAAAGCACTTGTCAATATGGTCTGGCCGAATTGGTGTTTTTATACACAATTAAGACCTATTCCAAATAGGTAACTTGTGTCAAAAACCTTTCCTAATCAAATTAGGAATTTTCAAACCGGCATACCGGGCGCCCGCCTGGTACCACCCAGGCGCCCGATTGTTTGGGCAGAAGGTCAAGGCCCTTTCCGGCTTTATTCAGGCGCCCGCCTGGTTCAACCCAAGCGCCCGCTTGGTTGACCAGGAGGCCCAGAATATTTCCAGAAATTCCCTTGAGGTCCTTCGACCCTAAATTCCAATATAGTCCTCTTATTTAAGATTCGTTCTATTGTGTGTGACCCTCTAGGATTATACTAAGTTGGCAATGGCTCAAACATGATCCCATAAGATATGATTAGGTTCTAGCAAACCGTCGTACCTACCCAAATAGTATAACTAGATACAAGTTCGCATTCCTTTAGAATATGTCACAATCCCTTTGTCCACGATGCCATTGAACACAAGTCATGGTCAAACAGTCAACTTGTTTTGTTCAATACTTTCTCGATTCCGAATATGTTGATAATCCAAATGACATTGATCCAATCAATTCATTTGAGTCCGGCCGAACATTTCATCAACATCATTCCTACGAGAGGCCCAAGCTTGACATCTCTCCGTGGAGGGACAAATCCATTTAGCTTATTATTCTTCCCAACGGGAATCCGATTATGCCAACCATACCCTTTATAACTACCGTGTTAAGGTAGCGTTTGAATATGTCAAACACAATGTTCATCAAGTGGAAGACTATAATAACTTCATGTCTAAGGATTCAAATGAAATAACTAATATGAGATATATGTACGACATAGACCATGACATAAATCTCATACAGCGGGTCATGTCCAGTACCTTGTTCCAAACAAGTACCCATAAATCTAACATGATCATCCCATGATCATTTAGCCTTTATACTAGTGATTTAACAAGTACTAGGGACGGGGATTATTATAAGTAAACATGAACAACAATAATAATCAAAACATCTCTTTATTGATATGAAATAAATGATAACAATTACAACGTTTATTAAACGTGCCTAGGGCACCACTACCAACATTGAGTCACATAGCCCCTAGGGCGTCACCATTTGTTGAGAAAAGCAAGAGTGACTCGTCCTCGTGTGAGGGAATAAACATGAGAGGATATGGCAAGAGCTACTCCATTTCTCGGGAGCCTTTTGGCGTACTTTAGAAGCACATACTTGAAGAAGCCTTGAAAACCGAGACACATGTTGTTGCTATTTGCTGCCCAAGCCAATTGACTAGCTAGGGATTATTTGTGCAACCTCGTGCCCTTTTATGATGGGATTGTTCTCGGATGGATCTTGGTTACCACGGGCCTTCTTTTCATGAACCCAAAAATGCACACTGCTGGAGAATAATGCCGATAACCCAAGACAACCTTTGATGGTGCCATATCTTGTCGAGCTTTTTGCAATCCCAAAGTTGACTCGGTGGGGAATTGACTTGCTGAGGAGATCCAATGTAGAGCTCGTGTAGTTGTCTTCTTTAGAGGCCAGAGATCTCCATTTCTCTTTCCCTTCTCTCTCTCACTCTCTCATTTTTTTTTATGATGCACCCTGTTTTTTGCCTAGACCGCCTTTTTGGGTTTTCAATCTAGCGGGTATCTCTTTTTGGCGTCTTCATTTTTGACTCGATTAATGAGGAAGTGTGCATTGACTCTAGCTGAGGAGATAAGACATGTGATTTTGCGGTGGAGACCTTTTGTCACTAATGATGAGTGACATTGACTTGACTAGGGAAGTGTCCCTTGACATGTATTTTTTATTGAATTGAATGACCCGCGAAGGCAAGTAAGTCATTAAGAGAGAAGAGAAGGAAAGACCCAATTTGATTGCAAGAAATTGGGAGTATGCAGAAAGAATAGAAGTCCCTAGACTCGACAAGGAGCGCGAAATGATTCCAAATCTAAGAAAGTTGTTCAATCTTTTTGGTGATTAATTTATTGGCAAATGAATCGTACAAAGATGTCTTGACAAGTTCGAGATGAAGGCCAATCACCATAACGCGCTAGGGCTAAACATATCTTCTTTCTTGCATGAGACCGGACCCGAAGGTTGCCTACGTTCCTCCAGTAAAGATGCTCAGGTCACCGTAGTTCTTGTGAATTCTCCATTCTTCGGGATGGAATTGTTGCTTCGTCGTGTAGCTTCGTCCTCCTTTGGTGGATGGAGTGATGTTGATCTTGATGTGAACTTCTTTGATTGAGGGGAATTTTTTTTTTTTTTTTTTTTTTTTTTTGTGCTCTAACTTTTGCCTAGGTTGATTTGAAGAGTTCAACCTAGCGAGCATTTTTTTTTATTTTTTTATTTTTTTATTTTTTTTAATCCCCCATTTGAAACATTGCTTGATTTTTTTTTTTTTCATGGTTGTTGCTTCACCTTTGATGTCTTTGCTTTGTCTTCGTCGTTGATGATGTTGCCTTAGTCACAATGTTTAGCCCTAGGCGTTCAAGTGATGGCCTTCATTCCAAAACTCGTTTAGATATCTTTTCATCATTTTGCCAAGAATTAGATTGAACAACTTGGAAGAGTGTATGAGGACAAGAACGACTTTTATTTGATGATGAGACTTGACTCAAAATTTCACATTAATTGGACAAAGAAAACTTAATGCACACTTAAGAGGACTTTGACTCTTTTTTTTTTTTTTTTTTAATTCCTATTACTAGGTAGAGAAAGAGAAACGGAGATTGTTGTTGTAGTCCCCATTGTCGTTGTAGTCTCCTTGTGGCATGATTTCTTGTAAAGCCCCATTTCGAAACCAAATCATTCTTCTTTGATGAGTTCTTGCATGTTGGCACTCTTTAAAGGTTGCTCTTCACCCACAGTAAATTCGCCGTTGTCGAACAAATCTTGGATGATGTTTCGGAGAAGGAAGCACCCTTCGGTAGTATGGCCACTATGCTTGTGGTAGCCGCACCATTCACCATGTGCATGATTCTTCGGTATCGTCTTCGGCTTGTACCCCTCCAAAGGCTTGACCTTTCCACTTGCCACCAAATTTTCAAATGCTTCGGCTTGGGTTACTCCTTGGAGAGGAGTGAAAACTCGGTTGTTGGTGGTACCTTTGTAGCTTTTGAGGGTCGGGCCACTTGAGCATGCTTTATCATTGAACTTTGCTTTGCTGTCGGTGAGCTCTTGCAAATGGGCTTTGATTTCGGAAACCTCTTCCTTGTGAATTCTTCTTTCATAATCAAGACGGGCCTTGAGTTCGGAAACCTCTTCTTTGTGAATCCTCTTGTCGATATCGAAACGGGCTTGCCACAAATTGTCTTTACGGCGGGCATCCTCGAAAATCCTATCCATTTGTTCCCCCATTGATTTCATTACGTTGAGTAACCCTTCGTTGGACACGAAATCATTTCCACCGTTGTTGTTGTTGCCGTTGGAAGCCATTGGACCTATTGGAAGAGCACGGTTGATCTTAGATTGGCCCCACAAACACCTTTTGGATAAAATGAATTAACCACAAACAAAGAAAAAGACTCAACCACATAAGGAAAAACGACTCTTTTTTTTTTTTTTTTTTTAATTTACAAAGTCGGAAGGACGTGGTCCTTTTTGGGGTTTCTAGGAAAATAGTGGAATCGTCACACTAGTATATAGACCATCTCGCGGTCCCATATACTTCATCGGATTCCACCACGCTTGTGAATCCTACATGTGACGGGATTAAACTAAATTAATGTAGTAAAGCATACATGCGGGGATAGATTTTTATTTTCATCCAAAATAACCACTTTTGGGGACGGATTTTTATTTCGTCCATTGCAACAAATTGGCCTGTATGATTTGAAGACATTAGTTTAGGGAAATCTCGGTACATGAAAACCGACTTGAGTCACAGAGTGTTAGACCCTAGACTAGAATTGTGTGGCTTGTGCTCGGCTTGAATATGAGGCTCAAAGGTCACCCCCGACATGTAGTCATGAACTACGCCACGGGCTGAGGTTGACCGCTTCGGAAGAGTCAAGGTCGGGTGGAGCTTGAAACTTCCTAGGACGGGCCTCGACGGGTTTGGGGTTGGACTTGTGCGACTCGATAGTGAGCAGTTGATAAGAATATGTGCATGTAGTGTGAGGTCTAACATGTGACAAAACAATTTTTTTTTTTTAAAGGAAATAAAAAAAAACAAATAAGCACGTAATTTACAACTTTCGAATCACCCGTGTGACCGATAGAAATAAACAGAAAGTAAAAGAAATTGTATGCAGGCCCGGTGCCCACACACTGTCATTCTGTTCTGTTTCTGTGCACTGTTCTGTTCCGGGAATGCGCCCAGAAGCGCGCGCATTGGGTTGCCTATGCGGAAGGCGCGCGCGTGAGAGGACGAAGGGCAGAGGCGCCCGCTTCTGGGTGAGAACCTGCAAATCAGTGGGTTCAAGGGATTGCCTTGACCCTTAATTAAGAAAACTTTCCCCTGCAGAATTTGTTAGCACAAAAACATGGAATTGAAGGACAAGAAAGGAAGCAGGCGATTCTGGTAATAAGGGTCGGACGCGCGCGCTTTAGGCCAAGAAGGCCGGAGGCGCGCGCTTCCTACCCTTTTTACCAGAATGTCCAGAAAACAGAATAAAAGAACACCAAAAATGAAAACGCAAGTTTAACCCTCTATCGTCCCCAGCAGAGTCGCCACTGTAGATACCCCGGGGAACCACGGCTTGGCTAGAGTGGTGAATTATCCTAGGATGTCTAACTTGTTTTAGATTGTTTAGAGTTGCCACCTATGTTTTTAAAGGAACATAAGAAAAACCTAGAAATAGCCTAATTTATGTACAAAACCAGAGATTCAGGAGAGAAGGGTTCGGGGGTTAGGTGACGGAGTGGGAAGTACTTAAACACCCACTCCGCCCCGCTTACGCGGGTCTTGCTACTATTGGTGTTCTAATATTTACATGTCCTTCAATTAATTAAATAGAAATGTGCTAACAATTGTGATGAGAAGAAAAGGGGAAATAAAGGGGAAATAAAATAGAATAGTTTTATTTATTTAATGATAAAGATTACATGTGCCAAGTAATGTTAAAGAATTACATTAAGAGATGAAGAGAAATTAACATGGTGAATTAAAGTTGAGATTAAAATGTAGGGAGATAACCTTAACTAACTTCAATATGTGAAGTAGTCATGTTGGTCATGTCCCATTAATGGGGATTGCATACATTGACTAGAACATGAATAGAATAAAAAAAAGAAGACTTGTACCTTTAGAAAGAAGACTTCAAACTTGGACTTGAAAATGATGTTGTTGTGTAGAGATTTGTGTAGAGTTTCGTTGTGTAAAACTCTTGTTGGGAGAATTTGTGTAGGGAAAATGATATAGAATTTGTGTAGAGAGAAAGTTCCAAGTCCCAAAAAAATGAGGTCCTTTTCCAAGGTAGGAGATGATGGTTTTTATAGATAAAAAAGAGAGGGAAATGATGGAGGGAAATTGGTCATCCATGTGAAATAGAATGAGCCAATCACAAATAAGATAAATGAATAAAAGAAAAATAAAAGAAATAAAAGAAATCAAATAATAAATGAAAGAAATATTAGTTTTTGGGAAAAAGCTTAGAATTTGGGATTGAGAGTTAATGAGAAAAGGGGGGATGAATGTGGATGTAAAAAGATGGTTTTTGTGATCAAGAAAAGATGTTTGTAAATAAGAAAAGGGAGGGAAATAAGGTGCAATCCGTTACTGCCAAAGTGGGAAGCGCGCGGGTCCGGCTTTTGGGGCGGGACGCGCGCGCGACTCACTGGCAGTGCCGGAAGCGCCCGTGGGTGAAAAATGACAGAATGACCCTAAAAGTTAACTCTGTTATGCAGTTTAGTCCAAAACTAACGGAATCAGTTAGGAACTTAACCGAAGTAACAGAAATCAACAAAAATAAGTTAAATAAAAATACTTTGTATGCAATCGGGGTGAGAGGTCCAAGGCGGGGTGTCTACACCAAGCCACTTGTCCGAATCAGGAGAAGACATCGCCTCTTGGTAGGTTGACGGTTCATCATTCTCAATGATTTCTACCTCATTACTATCCGTTACGAGAAATCCATATCTCTCGGGCTCAGATCGTAACCTACTAGATCAGCGAGTTGCTTGTGTATTTTGAACAGGTTCCACAACTCCTTGTGGTTCTTGTTCTTGTTCCACTATTGGTTCAATGTTATTTTCTGGGTCTCGAATTTCTTCAAGATTTATTTTACTCCCACTGATTTCTTTGGAGAGAAACTCTTTCTCTAGAAAGACACCATTTCGGGAAACAAACACTTTGTTGTCCTCACGGTTGTAAAAGTAATATCCTCTAGTTTCCTTAGGATATCCCACAAAAATACATTTATCAGATTTGTGTGCAAGTTTGTCTGAGACAAGTCTTTTGACAAAAGCTTCACAACCCCAAATCTTCATGATAGATAAACAAGTTTTCTTTCCGCTCCACATCTCATATGGAGTCTTTTGAACCGATTTAGTTGGAACACGATTTAGTGTGAAAGCAGCGGTTTCTAGAGCGTAACCCTAAAAGGATATTGGAAGATCAACTTGACTCATCATTGATCGAACCATGTCTAACAAAGTCCGATTTCTCCTCTCGGATACACCATTCCATTGTGGCATTCTGGGTGGAGTCAATTGTGAAACTATTCCACAATTCTTTAGATGATCATCAAATTCTTGACTCAAGTATTCACCACATCGATCTGATCGAAGTGCCTTTATACATTTGCCAAGTTGTTTTTCTACTTCATTTTGAAATATTCTAAATATCTCAAATGCTTCACTTTTATGTTTCATTAGGTAAACATACCCAAATCTGCTATAATCATCAGTGAAGGTTATGAAGTATTGAAATTCTCCCCTAGCATTGCTACTTAATGGTCCGCATACATCGGAATGTATCAACCCCAATAAGTCGCTTGCCCTTTCACCCATCTTGGTAAAAGGTGTCTTAGTTCACAAGTATCATATGACTCTAAGCCATATGAACCCAAAAGTCTGTCCCCATGGAGTTTTGAGATACGCTTCTCATTAATATGACCAAGACGGCAATGCCACAAATAAGTATGATTTACATCATTAGGTTTAGATTTCTTATTTACATGATAGACATTGTCATTATTTTCATTCTTGACATCCAAGATATAAAGGCCATTAAATGAATTAGCAATACCATAAAGCACATCATTTAAATAAATAGAAAATTTCTTATTCTCAATAAGAAACTTAAAACCTTCATTATCCAAACAAGAAATTGAAATAATATTTCTGCTTAAATCCGGAACATAATAACAATTGTTCAAAACAAGAATTAATCCGGAAGGTAAAGTGACTTCATAAGTCCCTACGGCTAATGCAGCAACTCTTGGTCCATTCCCCACGCGTAGATCTACTTCACCTTCTTTAAGCAGTCTCCTATTCTTTAGTCCCTGCACATTTAGACAAATGTGAGAACCACATCCGGTATCCAATACCCAAGAATCAGTGGTAGAAAGGAGAATATCTATCATATAGATACCTGAAGTCGACGCAGCCTTGCTGCCCTTCTTCTTCTTTTGCTCTTCCAAGAAAGCCTTGCAATTACGTTTCCAATGACCAATTTCTTGACAATGGAAACAGATTGCATCCTTTTGTGAATCAGGTTTTGCCTCAGAAGCCTTGGCAACCTTTGCCTTGCTTATTTTGGGTTTGACAACTTTCTTACCCTTTCCTTTGGCACTAGCCTTCTTCCCATCATGAACCAAGAGCACGGAAGAACTTTTCTCCACAATTTTCATCTCTGCAGTTTTGAGCATCCCATGCAACTCAGAGAGATTCTTATCCATTCCATGCATGTTATAATTCATCACAAACTGATTATAACTTTTTGGCAATGAATTAAGAATGAGATCCGTGGCTAGCTCCAATGGGATTGGATAGCCAAGTTTCTCAAGGTGCTCTACATAACCTTTCATTTTAAGAAAGTGAGGACTCACTTGTTGCCCTTCTTCTTCTTTAAGCAGTGAATGCAACAATGGTCTTGTACCTCTCTTGCCTAGCTTTCTCTTGAAACATGGTTCTCAACTCCACTCCTATCTCATAGGCTTCCAAATGTTCCAAACTTTGTTGGAGTTTTGAGCACATAGCAGCAAGCATGAGACAACTTACATCTCTAGAATCATTACGATGTTTCTTGTAATTGTCTCTTTCTGCCCTAGGGGCAGTAGGCGGTGGTTCAGCAGGGAGAGGCCCATCGAGAATGTACAACTTATCTTCTTGCCTAAGAACGATTCTTATGCTACGGATCCAATCCATAAAGTTAGTACCATTCTCTTCGAGCTTATCCTTATCAAGGATCGATCGCAACGACATTGATTGAGTGTTATTAGTCATTATCTACAAATATGCAAAATTTCCAAAATTTAATAAGTACCAATTTTCATTAAAGAAATAAATAATGTATTTTTCAAACAAAATACTCCCACTAAATTATATAACCTTCATATACATCCAATGTATAATATAATTTAATTGGGCTAAGATCCAACTTTAATTTAACTTTTGAGTCCACGGAGGCGGACCGCTCAAAAATAAATTAATTAGGTAGACAATCATGTCAATCATATCCCATATGATTCTTAGATCCTTTTATGAGATTCTTTGAGAAATCCAATTTCAAAAAACATGTTTAATCTCATCTTTTGCCTAGGCCCAAAACTGTTTTGACACCCAATTAAGTCCAACCATTTTAAACGCATAGGAACCATTCAATTTAATGCACCTTACGGAGGCAAGCCCACATTAAATTAATGAACCTCATCTTGCTCATACATGGATAAGATTAATGCACCTCGCGGAGGCGAACCCACATCAAGATTACCCATGTATAAACAAGTGTTTTAATCATGGCATGGCAAAGAAGGACTTAAAACTTTCTTTGAAGGTTCATCACATATAGCATATAACACATTTATGAGCAAATAATATAAACATGTTACACATCAAGTTTAGCCACTAAACTAATCCCATTAATTTAAGCATGATATTTATGTGTCATTAGTTTCTCTATAATTATGAGGATGAGACTATTTCAACTTTGGTTATTATCTCCAAATCAAGACAACAAGAAGTGCGGTCGAACTAAGCCATTAGGCAACCACAATCCCACACTAATTCAAGAAACCAAGAAAGTAGTACATGTGGCCGAAACTAAGCAATAGATGGTCTCGATGAACGTAGGCCAATTGCATCCACAATTCCACATGGATCTCCAAACTTTGAATCAAGAACTTTGTTTCTCAATTTTAGCAATTATGAACTCTTCATAATTCTAACTTCGTTTTATCTTTGAAACTTTGATTGCGATCAATTTTGGGAAACACAATCTCGATGAACGCAGATTAGCCATCCAAAACTTGAACCAATCTAGGAATCACAAGACTAAAACAAATAGGAAAATCAAACCCCAAAATCCACACACAAACCAACTACCTAAAACCCATTCCAGATCAGCAAGTCTGGACTGGTTCTGTTACTGGTTTTGTCGAATTTATCGAAAATTCCATATTCAGATTTTAACCAAAATCAGAACAAATTTTGACCAGCGAGCGCCCGCCTGGTCTTCAGCGAGCGGGCGCCTGAATAGTCAGAATGATACAGAATTTTTAAAGTTCGAAAATTTTTTCTCAAAATTATTTTTCCCCGATTATTAAAACTTTGATCCAATCAAAAATTAATAATCAAAATAATTCAGAATCCACCATAATTTTATTGCAATTGAATCG
The DNA here is from genome assembly GCA_026119855.1 of Campanula takesimana. Taxonomy (NCBI): domain Eukaryota; kingdom Viridiplantae; phylum Streptophyta; class Magnoliopsida; order Asterales; family Campanulaceae; genus Campanula; species Campanula takesimana. The sequence continues at coordinate 72,137 of JAOWBW010001954.1, read as the reverse complement.
TGCGATTAAAGTTGAAGCAATAAACCACATAAAATCACATAACACATAAACATCATATAATCCAATATTCATATCAAGCTAGGCACATAAACAATTTATATACACAAAACATGATCCAAGTATTGAATTAATCAACATGAACGGTGCTCTGATACCACTGTTGGGTTTCGTAGTAACATGCGCAGCGGAATATAGCAATTAAAATTTTAAGAAACCCAAAGCCATAGATCCGATCATATGATTAAATCAAATACAACAACATGAATAAAGGATAAAACTAACCCTTGATGACTATCAAAGTTTTCTTTGGTCTTGGTGGAGGAACTTGAAGCTTTATCACGGACAAAATCACGAACTTTGTATATGATAAAATTCACCCTCTAGCGGTGTCCACACTTCGAACGAATATCAAGAGGCTCCTTGATCTTGGTTGCTAGACCAATAATTATGAAACACACTTTCACAATTTTAATAAAGAACTATATGGAATTTATTTTGTGAATTATTTTGTTCCTCAATCAAGGATATCTTAGAACAAAATAAAATCTCTCTCAAACTCTTTGAGACTCACAAAAGCACTAGTTTGGATGGTCTGGCCGAATTGGGGTTTTTATACACAATTTAGACCTATTCCAAATAGGTAACTTGTGCCAAAAACCTTTCCTAATCGAATTAGGAATTTTTCTGTCGCCAGACCGAGCGCCCGCTTATTTGACCAGAAGGTCCAGTTCTTTTAGAATTCATTCAGACGCCCGCCTGGTCCAACCCAAGCGCCCACTCGGTTGACCAGGAAGCCCAGAATTCATTCAAAAATTCCTTTGAGGTCCTTCGACCTTAAATTCCAATATAGTCCTCTTATTTAAGATTCGTTCTATTTGTGTGACCCTCTAGGATTATACTAAGTTGGCAATGGGCTCAAACATGATCCCATAAGATATGATTAGGTTCTAGCAAACCGTCATACCTACCCAAATAGTATAACTAGATACAAGTTCGCATTCCTTTAGAATATGTCACAATCCCTTTGTCCACGATGTCATTAAACACAAGTTATGGTCAAACAGTCAACTTGTCTTGTTCAATACTTTCTCGATTCTGAGTATGTTGATAATTCAAATGCTATTGATCCAATCAATCCATTTGAGTCCGGCCGAACATTTCATCAACATCATTCCTTCGAGGGGCCCAAGCTTGACATCTCTCCGTGGAGGGACAAATCCATTTAGCTTATTATTCTTCCCAACGGGATTCCGATTATGCCAATCATACACTTTATAACTACCGTGTTAAGATAGCGTTTGAATATGTCAAACATAATATTCATCAAGTGGAAGACTATAATAACTTCATGTCTAAGGATTCAAATGACATAACTAATATGAGATATATGTACGACATATACCATGACATAAATTCTCATACAGCGGGTCATGTCCAGTACCTTGTTCCAAACAAGTACCCATAAATCTAACATGATCATCCCATGAACATTTAGCCTTTATACTAGTGCTTAACAAGTGCTAGGGACGGGGATTATTATAAGTAAACATGAACAACAATAATAATCAAAACATCTCTTTATTGATATGAAATAAATGATAACAATTACAACGTTTATTAAACGTGCCTAGGGCACCACTACCAACACCTTTTCTTATGGAGAAACCACCAAAATTGTCCAAAATTGATCAAGAGTGCTTTGAGGGCAACCTCAGGCTTTGGATGCGGCATCACATGATGGATAACAAAGGCGTTTTCCAAGCCAAGTTTGGACTCAGGTCTTTCTGGTCTTTTAAGGAGTTCATCCCTGACCTCGAGCTTTTGAGAGCCACTGCGACCTTTTGGGATATCAGGAGACATGTGTATTGTTTTTCCTACAACGAGATCACCTTGACCTATGAGGATTTCAAAGATTTGGTGGGGGGTGTGGACACGGAGGTCATTGCTCTTCCTTCGATTGATGACACAATGTGTGTCGAAAGGTTGGTATCACTTCTCGACATTCCTTTAGAATAGGATCAATGCATGGTCCTTGACCACACTTTTGTTGACATTTTGGATCTTCCCAAAAAGTTCATGGATCGTACGGATGAGGCTTCTTGGAATGCCTTTGGGTTATGCGTTCTTGCCTTTTTCTACATGGTTGGCTCCAAGGGCACTTGCCATAGGGTTTTGTTGAGTGTCCTCGAGGAATGCCTTGCGGGGAAGGACACCGTCCCTTTGATCTTAGGAGAGACTTTTCATGGAATGGATCTCTTAGCCTTAGGTGATGGCTTCATGCGCAGTGGTAGTCCTGCTCTTCTTACCATGTGGTTGAGGGAGAGGTTGATGGCCGTTTCTGAGGCTCCTCTTCCTCACAAACCATGGTCTTATACTTTGAGAGACATTCTTTTGGATTTTGCCCAGGGTGATTGGGAAGCTTATATGGCTCGGCTTCGGACCTCACAGATCCGCTGGTGGGTTCCACATTGGTGCATTGGCTCCATGAGAGAGTGCCAGGGGGGGTTCTCCCATTGTTCAGGTACTGGGACTTTTGGGATCATCTTTCTACATCCCTTCCTTGGTTTGTAGGTAGTTTGGGTTGTTGCAGACTCCTTTGTCGGAGTGGTCGGATGTCAACCCGGAGCATCTGAGGCCTTTGTCACTGTCAATGTGGGATCCATCTACCATTTCACTTTTTGCGCAGCTGTGGACATATTATCTCTTTCCGGCTCGGGTACTTCTCAGGGGCATAGCCAGCACGGTTCTGACCACGGTTTACTTGGATTGGTATGAACAGACTATGGGGCAGACTCAGAGGCTAATTGGGGAGAGGCGTGAGGCCATTCTTGGAGAGGATTATGATACTAGTAGAACTTTGAGGGAGACCGAGGCTGTGGTGAGTGGCTATAACCATACTGGAGATGTTGTGGATGACTATCGGGTTCTGGCCGAGAGGAGGATGGCCGCAGTACCTAAGGTTAAAGCGCGGATGGAGGACTTCAGGGCTCGGTTTGCAGCCAACACAGCTTTGAGGGCAGCCGGACTCATTGAGGAGACCGGGAGATGGCAAGAGCTACTTCATTATGCATGATCCCGCTTCTTCTCTCTATTCCGATGATGTGCGAACTACGTTGACCTGAGCTTCTCATCATGAAAGTAACGTAGGCAATCTTCGAATCCGGTCTCAATCACTAACATACTACTAACACATTCATCATGATAGAAAGTCGGTCTTCTCTGGCGATAGGAGTGATTACTTGATATTTTTCTCTTGTCGTAACTTGACCCCCGAACCCTCTCTGTTAGCTGTTTCTCAATGTTTTAGCTCAATGAAAACAACGTGGCGACTCTTAATAAGTTAAATGCAAATTTGGATATCCTAATCCCATAAAAAAGATAAATAAAGATAAAAAGAAAGACTTCCCGTGCGTCGCCCGCATTCGCGGAAAGGGGTATTCACAGGTGGCCCTTCCCGAAAGATTCAAAATGCCCGATATTGAAAAGTTCAATGGAAACACTTGTCCTGATGCTCATGTTGACTCCTACATTTGGGCCATGCTATCGAAGAAAGTGTCTCCTCAAATAATGGTACAGTGCTTCCCACTCACTCTTGATGGGGTCGCTAAAGATTGGTATATAGGTCTCCCGGTTTCCACCCGCCTCAATTGGGATGCCGCTATGCTTGCCTTTATGTCACAATATGAAGGCAATTACATGCACCGTCCCACGAAGAAAGAATTGGAGAATACCATGCAAGAGGGCAACGAATCATTTGGGGACTTTTTTTGCCGTTGGAATGACAAGTTAGCCGAGATTGTGGATAGGCCCTCAATGAAAGAACAAATGGACATCTTCTTAAAATGTTTGACTTTGGACCACCGAACTCATCTTAGTGGGGCCTTTTATCCGAATTTTGCAAGCATGTATGATGCGGGAATTAGAGTTGATAATTTGCTCCAAGAAGTGGCCGAGTCCTCCTATGAGACAAGCTTCAACGATGAAGGGTTCCCGAGCAATCCGAGCAACGACATGGAAGAATGTAGTGACATGGAAGACTACAACGACAATGAGGACTACAACAACATGGGGGATGACGACAACAACCTTCGTTTCTCTTTCTCTACCTAGTAATAGGAATAAAAAAAAGAGTCAAAAGTCCTCTTATGTGTGCATTAAGTTTTGTTCCTACTTGTCAATGTTAAAATTTGAGTCGGTCTTAATAAAAGTCATTCTTATCCTCATACACTCTTCTTGTTGGGTTTCGAAGTAACATGCGCAGCGGAATTAAGCATTTAAAATTTATGAAACCCAAAGCCCATAGATCCATTCATATGATTAAGTCAAATACAACATAATGAATACTAGAATACTAACCCTTGATGCCTTTGATTTTGCAACCTTGAATTCGATGGAGGCTTAAAATCTTGATCACGAACAAAGCAAGAATCACGAACTATGAAGATGATAAGTTTCACCCTCTAGCGGTATCCACACCACGAACGAATATCAAGAACACTTGATCTTGGTTGTTAGACCAAATTATGAAACACGCTTTCACAATTGTAAGAACTATATGGAATTATGAATATTCTTGTTCTTCACTTTTGGGATCTTAGAACAAGAAAATAACCTCCCAAAACCCTTTGGAGACACTCACAACAACTTGTCTAATGGCTGTAAAAAGGATCCTTAAATAGGTCCTAATCCTTAACCCTTAAGGACTTAGGAAACCTAAACCCCGTCACCAAATTAGGCAACAAGGAATTCTGGCTGACTTGACTGGCACGGTCGTGCCCTACAATCTGGCACGGTCGTGCCATCTAGTCCTCGCGAATTCCCCAGCCGCCCATTTTCGGCACGGTCGTGTTTGGTAATTTGGCACGGTCGTGCCAATCATGTCGACAGGTTTGCCTTGGTTTGGATTCATGACACGACCGTGCCATTTTAAGGCGCACGACCGTGCCAGAGCCAAACACTGATATTTTTCCATAATTCTCATTTAGTCCTTTACGATTTGTTCTATTTGTGTGTGACCCTCTAGGATTACACTAAGTTGGCAATGAGCCCAAACATGAACCCATAAGATATGATTAGGTTCTAGCAAACCGTCATACCTACCCAAATAGTGTAACTAGATACAAGTTCGCATTCCTTTTAGAAACTGACATAATCCCTTTGTCCACGATGTCATTGAACACAAGTCATGGTCAACAAGTCAACTTGTATTGTTCAATACTTTTCTCGATCCCGAATATGTTGATAATCCAAATGACATTGATCCAATCAATCCATTTGAGTTTGGCCAAACATTTCACCAACATCATTCCTTCGAGGGGCCCAAGCTTGACATCTCTCCGAAGAGGGACAAATCCATTTAGCTTATTATTCTTCCCTACGTGAATCCAATCATTCCAATCATACACTTTATAACTACCGTGTTAAGGCAGCGTTTGAATATGTCAAACATAATCTTCATCAAGTGGAAGACTATAATAACTTCATGTCTAAGGATTCAAATGACATAACTAATATGAGATTTATATATGACATCGACCATGACATAAATCTCATACCGCGGGTCATGTCCAGTACCTTGTTCCAAACAAGTACCCATAAATCTACCATGATCATCCCATGATCATTTAGCCTTTATACTAGTGCTTAACAAGCTCTAGGGACGGAGATTATTATAAGCAAACACGAGCCATAATAATAATCTTATTATCTCTTTATTATTATGAATAAAATGATAACTTATACAACGTTTAACAAACGTGCCTAGGGCACCAACACCAACAATATCCCACTTGCCCTAGGCCCAATTTCTTAGGTATACAATACCCATGGACCTAACATGACCATCATGTCTTAGCTTGTGGAAGTCCCATTGTTTAGTGTGTCCGTAACGTTATCATTAGTAGGTACTTTGCATATATGTACGTCTCCCTTATCAACGATTTCTCGAACGATAAGAGAACGCCTAAGTATGTGTTTGGATTCAGGATGTGCCCTTGGTTCCTTTGCTTGATCAATAGCACCACTATTATCACTAATATGGTCTATTGGATTAGCAATACTAGGAACCATCTTAAGTTCACAAATGAACTTCTTAAATCAAACAACTTCCTTTGCAGCATCCTATGCAGCGATATACTTAGTTTTAGTCGTAGAATTAGTGACTGTACTCTGCTTGGAACCATTCCAACTTACATCTTCACCATTAGTTATAAAACTCGATTGCGATTTTTCTATTATCTTTGTCAGTTTGGAAGTATGCATCCGTGTACCCATATACGACGAGATCATCTTCCATCCCTCCGTAGATCAAAACAAATCTTTAGTCCTTCTAAAGTGCTTTAAGAATTGTTTCACAGCCATCCAGTGACTCTCACCGGTTGTCGGATTAATATCTACTCCTCATGCTCCTAGCATTAGATATATCCGGCTTAGTACTTATCATGGCATCATGGATCCAATTGCCGAAGCAAATGGCATCTCATTCATTTTCTCATGCTCATCTTTTGTCTTTAGGACATTGAGTCTTGCTTAGAGAAACTCCATGTAACACTGACAAATGTCTTCTCTTAGAATTTTCCTTGCAGAATCTTCTTATGACTTTGTCAATGTATGTACATTGGCTTTAAACCATTTAGCTTCCTTGATCTATCTCTATAGATCTTAATGCCAATGACTTATGCGGCTTTATCCATATTCTTCATTGCGAAACACTTTCTTAACCAAGTCTTTACAGATTAAAGTATAGGAATGTCGTTTCCAATGAGCAATATGTCATCCACATATTAGATAAGGAATAGCACCATGCTCCCACTAATCTTCTTGTATATACAAGATTCTTCTTCGTTCTTGATGAAACCAAACTATTTGAATCTTCAAAACTGAGATTCAAACTCCCATAAACTTGCTTCAATCCATCCAATGGATTTTCGCAACTTACATACTTTATTAGAATTTTCTTTGAATATCAAAACCTTTAGGTTGTATCCAATACATCCTTAAGTGAGTTCCAGTTAAGGAACGCTTGTTTTGGCATCATTTTGTCAAATTTCATATCCAAATATGAACATGTGACTTATGAAAATTCTAATAAGTTTCTTGCTACCCATGTAAGTTTTTCTCCAAGAAAAGTCATTCATATCCTTTGGTTTTTACACCTTAGGTTAGAATGATCAAGTTCCAAACTTGATTATTATACATGAATTGCCTTTTAGATTTTATGACTCCAAGCCATTAATCTAAATGTGGAGTTGATATTGCATCTTTGATAGGTGGTAAATACTTCATTCTAAATGAAATTTACCTCAATACTTTCTATTTCGAAATATCCAATATTTCTTCTAATAGATTGTATTTTATCATGTGTGCAAGTACTTGTATATCTTGAACGGATTTTCACAACCCCTTGTGAAAACTTGTTCAACTTCCATCATAGGTTAGATACTATTTTCTGGGTCTCGAACCATTCGAGATATGTTTTACTCCCACTGATTCTTTTAGAGATAAACCTTTTATCTAGAAAAGTATCATCATAAGCAACAAACCATTTGTTTCTCATGAGTAAAATTTTATCCTCAAGTTTTCTTAGGATATCCCATGAAAATATATTTATTAGATTTAAATGTGAGTGTGTCCCAAACAACTCCTTTCCAAAAGGTCTCACCATCTTAAATCTTTATGAAAGACAAACCGAGTTTTCTTTCACCATTTAACCTCTTTTGATGGAACTCAAATTAGTGTAGTTATAGCAGTTTGTAATACATAACCCCAAAATTAATAATGGAAGATCAATTTGACTTTATCATCTAATAAACCATATCCAATAAGGTTCTTGTACTTCCACGTAGACACATCATTTAGAATGGTGTTCTTAGTGAAGTTAATTTGTGAAACCATTTCACAACTTTAATGATGACTGTCAAATTCTTGGTTTAATTATTCATCATCATGATCCAATCATAATTTTTGAATAGTTTTACCAAGTATAACCAAAATTCTCTTTTAGCATTTCTTCTTAATGCACCATACACATTGAAATGTATTAGGTCAATTAAGACATTAGCCTTTTTACCAATCATTGTAAAAGATGTCTTGATCCAAGTAAATAAGATTTGCATAAATCATGTGATTCCAAATCATATGACTTAAAACTTCGTCCCATGGAATTTTAGATATGCATTTCTCATTTATTTGATCAAAACAATAATGCATAAATAATTTTAATTATTTATGTTATAGTCTTTATTACTTTGTTCTTCAAGATTTAGGATATAAGATTTATTTATATGATAACACAATGAAGTAAATCATAATAAATAAAGCACTTTTCTTATTTCAAATAAGAAATTAATATCCTTCATTATCTTATAACAAAATAATATTTCCTACTTCATTAGTAAAGCCACTTTACAAGTGTTCTATGAATAATGTTGCAACTCTTGCATCATTACCACTCATAGATCAACCTTTACTATGAGTAGTCTTTCAGTTTACTAATTATTGCACATTTATACAAATGTGGGATCCATATCCGGTATCCAATACCCAATAATTAAAGTTTGAAAGATTAATTTATAACATAAGATTCTCAAGTGGTAGTCCCTCTACCATTCCTTTTATTGATCATCCAGAATTTTAACTACAATCCTAAATGGTCAATCCAATTGCCATTTTACCAAATTGCATCAATTAGAGTTATTATTTTAAACATAATTATTTCCTTTAGGTTTGACAAATCTGTCTTACCTTTCCTTTGGCATTTGGCCTCCTTTTCCATCATGAACCATGAGCATTGGAGAATCCATTCTCCACCATCTTCATCTCCACAGTTTTTTTAGCATATCATGCAACTCGGAGAGTGTTGGGTTTCGTAGTAACATGCGTAGCGGAATTAAGCATTTAAAATTTATGAAACCCAAAGCCCATAGATCCATTCATATGATTAAGTCAAATACAACATAATGAATACTAGAATACTAACCCTTGATGCCTTTGATTTTGCAACCTTGAATTCGATGGAGGCTTGAAATCTTGATCACGAACAAAGCAAGAATCACGAACTATGAAGATGATAAGTTTCACCCTCTAGCGGTATCCACACCACGAACGAATATCAAGAACACTTGATCTTGGTTGCTAGACCAAATTATGAAACACGCTTTCACAATTGTAAGAACTATATGGAATTATTAATATTCTTGTTCCTCACTTTTGGGATCTTAGAACAAGAAAATAATCTCCCAAAACCCTTTGGAGGCACTCATAATCATGTGCTTAATGACTGCTGAAAGGATCCTTAAATAGGTCCTAATCCTTAACCCTTAAGGACTTAGGAAACCTAAATCCCGTCACAAAATTAAGCTGCAGAGTTTCTGGCCCGACTGCACTGGCACGGTCGTGCCCTTTAAGGCGCACGGTCGTGCCAATAGGTGCGCATGTTGCCACCAGCCGTCCAATATTGGCACGGTCGTGCTTTGCTTTTGGCACGGTCGTGCCAGGCACCCCGCAAGACTTTGCCTTTGTTCGATTTATGGCACGGTCGTGCCCTTTAAGGCGCACGGCCGTGCCAGTTCAACTTTTAGGCATTTTTCCATAATTCCAATTCAGTCCTTCATGATTCGTTCTATTCGCGTGTGACCCTCTAGGATTACACTAAGTTGGCAATGAGCCCAAACATGAACCCATGAGATATGATTAGGTTCTAGCAAACCGTCATACCTACCCAAATAGTGTAACTAGATACAAGTTCGCATTCCTTTTAGAACATGTCATAATCCCTTTGTCCACGATGTCATTGAACACAAGTCATGGTCAACAAGTCAACTTGTATTGTTCAATACTTTTCTCGATCCCGAATATGTTGATAATCCAAATGACATTGATCCAATCAATCCATTTGAGTTTGGCCAAACATTTCATCAACATCATTCCTTCGAGGGGCCCAAGCTTGACATCTCTCCGAAGAGGGACAAATCCATTTAGCTTATTATTCTTCCCTACGTGAATCCAATCATGCCAATCATACACTTTATAACTACCGTGTTAAGGCATCGTTTGAATATGTCAAACATAATCTTCATTAAGTGGAAGAATATAATAACTTCATGTCTAAGGATTCAAATGACATAACTAATATGAGATTTATATATGACATCGACCATGACATAAATCTCATACCGCGGGTCATGTCCAGTACCTTGTTCCAAACAAGTACCCATAAATCTACCATGATCATCCCATGATCATTTAGCCTTTACACTAGTGCTTAACAAGCTCTAGGGACGGAGATTATTATAAGCAAACACGAGCCATAATAATAATCTTATTATCTCTTTATTATTATGAATAAAATGATAAGTTATACAACGTTTAACAAACGTGCCTAGGGCACCAACACCAACAATCTCCCACTTGCCCTAGGCCCAATTCCCTAGGTATCCAATACCCATGGACCTAACATGACCATCATGTTTTAGCTTGTGGAAGTCCCATTGTTTAGTGTGTCCGTAATGTTATCATTAGTAGGTACTTTTCATATATGTACGTCTCCCTTATCAACGATTTCTCGAACGATAAGAGAACGCCTAAGTATGTGTTTGGATTCAGGATGTGCCCTTGGTTCCTTTGCTTGATCAATAGCACCACTATTATCACTAATATGGTCTATTGGATTAGCAATACTAGGAACCATCTTAAGTTCACAAATGAACTTCTTAATCCAAACAACTTCCTTTGCAGCATCCTATGCAGTGATATACGTAGTTTTAGTCGTAGAATTAGTGACTGTACTCTGCTTGGAACCATTCCAACTTATATCTTCACCATTAGTTATAAAACTCGATTGCGATTTTTCTATTATCTTTGTCAGTTTGGAAGTATGCATCCGTGTACCCATATACGACTAGATCATCTTCCATCCCTCCATAGATCAAAACAAATCTTTAGTCCTTCTAAAGTGCTTTAAGAATTGTTTCACAGCCATCCAGTGACTCTCACCGGTTGTCGGATTAATATCTACTCGTCATGCTCCAAGCATTAGATATATCCGGCTTAGTACTTATCATGGCATCATGGATCCAATTGCCGAAGCAAATGGCATCTCATTCATTTTCTCATCCTCATCTTTTGTCTTTAGGACATTGATTCTTGCTTAGAGAAACTCCATGTAACACTGACAAATGTCTTCTCTTAGAATTTTCCTTGCGGAATCTTCTTATGACTTTGTCAATGTATGTACATTGGCTTTAAACCATTTAGCTTCCTTGATCTATCTCTATAGATCTTAATGCTAATGACTTATGCGGCGTTATCCATATTCTTCATTGCGAAACACTTTCTTAACCAAATCTTTACAGATTAAAGTGTAGGAATGTCGTTTCCAATGAGCAATATGTCATCCACATATAAAATAAGGAATAGCACTATGCTCCCACTAATTTTCTTGTGTATACAAGGTTCTTCTTCGTTCTTGATGAAACCAAACTATTTGAATCTTCAAAACGGAGATTCCAACTCCCATAAACTTGCTTCAATCCATCCAATGGATTTCCGCAACTTACATACTTTATTAGAATTTTCTTTGACTATCAAAACCTTTAGGTTGTATCCAATACATCCTTAAGTGAGTTCCCGTTGAGGAATACTTGTTTTGACATCATTTTGTCAAATTTCATATTCCAAATATGAACATGAGACTATGAAACTTCTAATAAGTTTCTTGCTACCCATGTAAGTTTTTCTCCAAGAAAAGTCATTCATCTCCTTTGGTTTTTACACCTTAGGTTAGAATGATCAAGTTCCAAACTTGATTATTATACATGAATTGCCTTTTAGATTTTATGACTCCAAGCCATTAATCTAAATGTGGAGTTGATATTCCATCTTTGATAGGTGGTAAATACTTCATTCTAAATGAACTTTACCTCAATACTTTCTATTTCGAAATATCCAATATTTCTTCTAATAGATTGTATTTTATCATGTGTGCAAGTTCTTGTATATCTTGAACGGATTTTCACAACTCTTTGTGAAAACTTTTTCAACTTCCATCATAGGTTAAATACTAATTTTCTAGGTCTCGAACCATTAGAGATATATTTTACTCCCATTGATTCTTTTAGAGATAAACCATTTATCTAGAAAAGCATCATCATAATCAACAAACCATTTGTTTTTTATGAGTAAAATTTTATCCTCAAGTTTCCTTAGGATATCCAATGAAAATATATTTATTAGATTTTAAATGTGAGTGTGTCCCAGACAGCTCCTTTCCAAAAGGTCTCATCATCTTAAATCTTTATGAAAGATAAACCGAGTTTTCTTTCACCATTTAACCTCTTTTGATGGAACTCAAATTAGTGTAATTATATCGGTTTCAAATACATAACCCCAAAACAAATAATGGAAGATCAATATGACGTTATCATCTAATGAAGGTTCTTATACTTCCACGTAGACACATCATTTAGAATGATGTTCTTAGTGAAGTTAATTTGTGAAACCATTTCACAACTTTAATGATGACTGTCAAATTTTTGGTTAAATTATTCATCATCATGATCCAATCAGAATCTTTGAATAGTTTTACCAAGTATAACCAAAATTCTCTTTTAACATTGCTTCTTAATGCACCATATACATCAAAATGTATTAGGTCGACTAAGATATTAGCCTTTTACCATTCATAGTAAAAGATGTCTTGGTCCAAGTAAATAAGTTTGCATAAATCATATGATTTCAAATCATATGACTTAAAACTCCGTCCCATGGAATTTTAGATATGCATTTCTCATTTATTTGATCAAAACAATGATGCATAAAGAATTTGATTATTTATGTTATAACCTCAGTTATTATTTCGTTTTTTAAGATTTAGGATATAAGAGTTATTTATATGATAACACAATTAAGTAAATCATAATAAATAAGGCACCTTTCTTATTCCAAATAAGAAATAAATATCCTTCATTATCTTATAACAAAATAATATTTTCTTCTTCAAGTAAAGTCACTTTACAAGTGTTCTACGAACAATGTTGCAACCATTGCATCATTACCATTCATGGATCAAACTTTACTATAAGCAGTCTTTCAATTTACTAATTATTGCGATATCCAATACCCAATAATTAAATTTAGAAAGATTAATTTATAATATAAATATTTCCAAGCGGTAGTCCCACTACCATTTCTTTTATTGATCATCCAGAATTTTGACTACAATTCTAAATGGTCAATCTAATTTCCATTTTACCAAATTGCATCAATTAGAGTTATTATTTTAACCATAATTATTTCCTTTAGGTTTGACAACTCTTGTCTTACCACTCCTTTGGCACTTGGCCCCTTTCCATCATGAACCATGAGTATTGGAGAACCATTCTCCAATATCTTCATCTTCGCAGTTTTTCAGCATGTTAATGCAATTCGAAGAGATTCTTATTCATTCTAAGCATGTTATAGTTCATCACAAAGTGATTATAACTTTTGGACAATGAATCAAGAATGAGATCCGTGGCTTGCTCCAATCCAATTGGACAACCAAGTTTCTCAAGATGCTCTACGTAGCCTTTATCTTAAGCATGTGAGGTTCCATTCTTTGCCCTTTACTCATTTTGCAATGAGTGAATGCAACAATGGTTTTATACCTCTCTTGATTAGATTGCTCTTTGAAACATGTAACTCAACTCCACGCCTATCTAATAGGCTTCTATAAGTTCCAAACTTTGTTGGAGTTTTGAGCACATAATCGTGAGCATAAGACAACTCACATTCTTAGAATCACACTCATGATTCTTGTGATTGTCTATTCCGGCTTTGGGTTCTTTAGGAATAGGCCCATCAAGAATGTACAACCCATCTTCTTGCCTTAGAACCATTCTTAGGCTCAGGATCCAATCCATGAAGTTTGTACCATTCTTTTGAAGCTTTATCCTTAACAAGGATTAATCGCAACGATTTTAGTTGTCATCTACAACTTATGCAAAATTTCCAAAATTTTACAAGTACCAATCTCATTAAAGAGATAAATAATGTATTTTCCAAAAATACTCCCACTAAATTATATAACCTTCTTATACATCCAATGTATAATATAATTTAAATGGGCTAAGATCCAACTTTAATTTGATTTTAAGTCCGCTAGGGCGGATTACACAAAACCAAATTAATTAGGTAGACAACCCTGTCAATCATATCCAATATGACTCTTAGATCCTTTTTCTGAGATTCTTTTAAATTAGGCTAAGATCCATCTTTAATTTAATTTCAAGTCCGCGGAGGCGAATTACACAAAATCAAATTAATTAGGTAGACAATTTCTTGTCAATCATATCCAATATGATTCTTAGGGATCTAATTTCAAAAGCATGTTTAATCTCATCTTTGCCTAGGCCCAAAACTGTTTTGACGCCTTGTTAAGTCCAACCATTTTAAACGTATAGTTAATGTGCCTCGCTAGGGCGTGCCCACATTATCTATCTTGCTCATACATAAATAAAGTTAATGCACCTCGCTAGGGCGAAAACTACATTGAAATTACTCATATACTAGCAAGTGTTTTAATCATGGCATGGCAAAAGGGACTTAAAACTTTCTTGAAGGTTTATTATCATATAGCATACAACACATTTATGAGCACATAAGATAAACATGTTACGCATCAAGTTTAGCCACTAAATTAATAATCATTAATTTAAGCATAATATTTATGTGTCATTAGTTTCTCTATAATTATGAGGATGAGACTCTTTGAACCTTAGCTATCATCTCTAAATCAAGACAACAAGAAGTGCGGCTGAACTAAGCCATTAGGCAACCACAATTCCGCACTAATTCAAGAAACCAAGAAAGTAGTCCATGTGGCAGAAACTAAGCAATAGATGGTCTCGATGAACGTAGGCCAATTGCATTCACAATTCCACATGGATCTCCAATCATTGAATCAAGAACTTTGTTTCTCAATTTTAGCAATTATGAACTCTTCATAATTCTAATTTCGTTTTATCTTTGAAACCTTGATTGCGATCAAGTTTGGGAAACACAATCTCGATGAACGTAGATTAGCCATCCAAACCTTGAACTAATCTTAGAATCACAAGACTAAAACAAATAGGAGATTTAAACCCATGATCCACACCCAAAACCCAAACCCTACCCCCGCGCCAAACCCTAGGTCCGGCCGGGTCAAGGCTTGGGTCCGGTCGGACCACTTGCGAAAAATCCAAATTTTTAAAGTTCCAAAATTTATCTCAAAATTGTTTTTCCCGATTCAATTAGGATTTGGTGTTCTTGGTGATCCAATCACCATGATCATCAAAACCTTGAATAAACGATTTATTCTTGAATCCCTAGAATATCAAAACTTTGATCCAATCAAAAATTGATAATCCAAACAATTTTAAATCTACCATAATTTTAATTGCGATTGAACAGTGCGATTAAAGTTTATAAAACAATAAACCACATAAAACGCATAGACCACATAAACATCATAATCCCAATATTCAAATCATGCTAGGCACATAAACAATTTATATACACACAACATGATTATGTATTGAAATAATCAACATGAACGGGGCTCTGATACTACTGTTGGGTTTCGAAGTAACATGCGCAGCGGAATTAAGCATTTAAAATTTATGAAACCCAAAGCCCATAGATCCATTCATATGATTAAGTCAAATACAACATAATGAATACTAGAATACTAACCCTTGATGCCTTTGATTTTGCAACCTTGAATTCGATGGAGGCTTGAAATCTTGATCACGAACAAAGCAAGAATCACGAACTATGAAGATGAGAAGTTTCACCCTCTAGCGGTATCCACACCACGAACGAATATCAAGAACACTTGATCTTGGTTGCTAGACCAAATTATGAAACACGCTTTCACAATTGTAAGAACTATATGGAATTATGAATATTCTTGTTCTTCACTTTTGGGATCTTAGGAGAAGAAAATAACCTCCCAAAACCCTTTGGAGACACTCACAACAACTTGTCTAATGGCTGTAAAAAGGATCCTTAAATAGGTCCTAATCCTTAACCCTTAAGGACTTAGGAAACCTAAATCCCGTCACCAAATTAGGCAACAAGGAATTCTGGCCGACTTGACTGGCACGGTCGTGCCCTACAATCTGGCACGGTCGTGCCATCTAGTCTGCGCGAATTCCCCAACCGCCCATTTTCGGCACGGTCGTGTTTGGTAATTTGGCACGGTCGTGCCAATCATGTCGACAGGTTTGCCTTGGTTTGGATTCATGGCACGACCGTGCCATTTTAAGGCGCACGACCGTGCCAGAGCCAAACACTGATATTTTTCCATAATTCCCATTTAGTCCTTACGATTTGTTCTATTTGTGTGTTACCCTCTAGGATTACACTAAGTTGGCAATGAGCCCAAACATGAACCCATAAGATATGATTAGGTTCTAGCAAACCGTCATACCTACCCAAATAGTGTAACTAGATACAAGTTCGCATTCCTTTTAGAAACTGTCATAATCCCTTTGTCCACGATGTCATTGAACACAAGTCATGGTCAACAAGTCAACTTGTATTGTTCAATACTTTTCTCGATCCCGAATATGTTGATAATCCAAATGACTTTGATCCAATCAATCCATTTGAGTTTGGCCAAACATTTCACCAACATCATTCCTTCGAGGGGCCCAAGCTTGACATCTCTCCGAAGAGGGACAAATCCATTTAGCTTATTATTCTTCCCTACGTGAATCCAATCATGCCAATCATACACTTTATAACTACCGTGTTAAGGCAGCGTTTGAATATGTCAAACATAATCTTCATCAAGTGGAAGACTATAATAACTTCATGTCTAAGGATTCAAATGACATAACTAATATGAGATTTATATATGACATCGACCATGACATAAATCTCATACCGCGGGTCATGTCCAGTACCTTGTTCCAAACAAGTACCCATAAATCTACCATGATCATCCCATGATCATTTAGCCTTTATACTAGTGCTTAACAAGCTCTAGGGACGGAGATTATTATAAGCAAACACGAGCCATAATAATAATCTTATTATCTCTTTATTATTATGAATAAAATGATAACTTATACAACGTTTAACAAACGTGCCTAGGGCACCAACACCAACACTTCTAATTTGTTTAATTTAATTCTTGGCAAAATGATGAAAAGATGTCTAAACAAGTTTTGGAACGAAGGCCATCACTTGAACGTCTAGGAGCTAAACATCGTGACGAAGGTGACAACATCAACGACAAATCCAAGACATCAAGCGACAAAGAAAGGTGGAGCAAAAACCATGAATAAATCAAGCAAAGTTTTCAAAGGGGGATTAAAAAAAAATAGAGCTCGCTAGGTTGAAATCCTCAAATCAACCTAGGCAAAATTTAGAGCACAAAAAAAAAAAATAAAAAAAATCCCCCTCATTCAAAGAAGTTCACAACAACATCATCATTCCATCCACCAACAAAGGACGAAGCAACAACAATTCTTCGCTACAAATGGAGTATTCACAAGAACTACGATAACCTGAGCCTCTACACTGGAGGAACGTAGGCAACCTGCAGGTACGGTCTCTTGCAAGAAAGAAGATATGTTTAGCCCTAGTGCGTTATGGTGATCGGCCTTCATCTCGAACTTGTCAAGACATGTTTGTACGATTCATTTGCCAATGAATTAATCACCAAAAAGATTGAAAAACTTTCTTAGATTTGGAATCGCTTTGCGTTCTTTATTGAGTCTAGGGACTTCTTATCTTTCAGCGATACTCCCAGTTTCTTGCAATCAAATTGGGGCTTTCCTTCTCTTCTCCCTTAATGACTTACTTGCCTTCGTGAGTCATTCAATAAATAAAAATACATGAAGTGAATACTAGGGGCCACTTCCCTAGTCAAGTCAATGTCACTCATCATTAGTGACAAAAGGTCTACACCGCAAAATCACATGTCTCTCATCCTCAGCTAGAGTCAATGCACACTTCCTCATTAATTGAGTAAAAAAAATGAAGACGCAAAAAAGATGCCCGCTAGATTGAAAACCCGAAAGGACGGTCTAGGCAAAAAACAGGGTGCGTCATAAAAAAATGAGAGAGTGAGAGAGAGAGAAGGAATGGAGATCCCCGACCTCTAAAGGAAGACAACTAGACAAGTTCTACATTAAATCTCCTCAGCAAGTCAATTCACCACCGAGTCAACTTCGGAATTGCAAAAGGCTCGACAAGATGCAACACAATTAAAGGTTGTTGGGTTATTGGCATAAGAGAGATTGTTTTTGCCATCTCCTCTTATGTTTGTTCCCCCACATGAGGACGAGTCTCTTGCAGACACATTAGTTCGTTTAGGTGTTTTATTTGTATTTTTAGCAAGTTATTTTGAGTCAAGAGTAGACCGTGCTTGAACTCATCAAAGAAGTGTTTTAACCATAGTGACAATGGTTACTTATATTGGATTTTCGTAAGACTGCGCTTGTATTGGTATAAAGCATTTGTTCAAAATGGGAATTGTATTTTATTTATTTTTGAGACCGGACCAATAATTGGCTGCCTACGTTTCCCTTTTACAAATAGGACTAAGGGGATCAGGTCATCGTAGTTCTTTTCATGAATCATGGTGCAACCCTATTTTTTCTCCAGACCGCCCTTGCGGGTTTTCAGTCTAGGTGGGTAAATTCTTTTAGCACCTATATATTTTTTTAAAACAAAATAGCGACGAAGCTTGTCACCGTTGACCGGGTGCATGAAGGGATTACCATTCAAATATTCAAGTCTCATTGCGCCTCCCGAGAAGATCTCTTGTACTACAAAGGGGCCAATCCATACAGGCTCCCATTTTCCATCAGGGTTAGACCTCCCTGGGGGTTTTTCCTTGAGAACCAAATCTCCTACCTGAATTTCCTGGGGCTTCACTTTCTTATCAAAGGCCCGTGCCATTCTCCCTTGGTAGGTGCGGATATGCTCCATTGCTTTCAGACGACGCTCATCTAGCAAGGCCAGTTCATCATGTCGACTCCAGAGCCAGTCTACCTTATGAATCTTATTTTCCAACAGGATTCTCAATGATGGGACCTCCAACTCAGCTGAGAGCATGGCCTCCATCCCGTAGGTCAAAGCAAAAGGGGTTTCTCCGGTGGTAGTTCTGGCTGAAGTTCAGTAGCCCCAAAGTGCTAGATGTAGCTTTTTAGGCCAATCCTTACCCCGTGTTGCCATTTTTCTGATGATCCTCTCAAGTGTTTTATTGGCGGCTTCCACTGCGCCATTGGTTTGAGGCCTGTAGGGAGAAGACTTGTGGTGGGTGACCAGGAATTCTTCTAACAATCGGTCGCATTCGCCTTAAAAGTGCGAGGTATTATCTGTGATGAATTCGTTTGGGACCCCGTAATGGCACATGATGTTTTCTTTTATAAATCCCGTAACCTTTTTCGATGTTAGGACCTTGTAAGACTTGGCTTCGACCCATTTCGTGAAGTATTCTACTGCTACCAAAACAAATTCATGACCATTGCTCCCATATGGAGAGATCTTTCCAATGATGTCAATACCCCAAGTTGAGAAAGGCCATGGGGTTGTCATGCAGTACAAATGGTGAGGTGGCAGATGATTGAGGTTGGAAAACCGTTGACATTTATCACACTTTTTCACAAACTGTATGCAGTCAGATTCCATCGAGATCCAAAAGTACCCCATCCGCAAGATGACTTGCATTAGAGCCCGAGCATTCATGTGAGGACCGCACAACCCACCATGGACTTCTTCCATGAGTTCCCTTGCTTTTTTATGCTTATACACCTTAGGAGAAGGCCCTGGTGGCGTTTCTTGTACAAGATTAGGATGACATAGTGGGATGCCAATCTATTGAGGGCCATCATGCCCTTGGCCTTAATTCCATGTTTGTATTCCCCTTTCTCATTCATGAAGAAAGCTTCCCCCTTCTTGAGGAATTGGTATATTTGGTTGTACCATGGCTCCTCTACTTTTTCTGGGATCCTATCTATCTCACAACAGTAGGCTGGGTTTTCTTTCCTACCAACTCTGAAGTGTTTTATTGATCTTCCTTCGGGAATTTCTACTAATGAGGCCAAGGTGGCAAATGCATCCGCAAACCGGTTCCGATCCCTTGGTAAGTAATGAAAGCTTACCTCTTTGAATTGATCCATGAGATCTTCCATGTGGGCATGGTATTTTTGCAGCCCCGGGTCCAACGTCTTCCATTTGTTAGACACTTGGTTGATGATTAAAGCCGAATCTCCGTATACCTCCAATTATTTCACATTTCTCTCAAGGGCGGCTTCCAATCCAACCGTGCATGCCTCATATTCAGCAGCATTATTGGTCACATCAAAGTTCAATTTGATGGCAATAGGGGTGTGTTTGTCCTTTGGATCTACTAGGAGCATTCTAATGCCGTTCCCCCTTTTGTTTGCGGCACCATCGAAGAACAATTGCCATCTGTTCTCGCCTTCGAGAGCGAAAATCCCTTCATCGGGGAATTGTGGCTCGGGCTCTTTTTCTTCATCACTGGGGAAATCTGCTAAGTGTTCAGCCATAACACTTCTTTTTATTTCTTTCCTCGCTACATAGTTAATGTCATATTCCGCCAAGAAGAAAGACCATTTGGCAAGTCTCATGGACAAAGATGGCTTTCCAACAAGCATTTGATGGGATCTATCTTAGAGATGAGCTTCATTGAGTGGGAATGAATGTAGTGCTTCAATTTTCTTACAACCCATACTAATCCGGCACAAGTCTCTCAATGGCGGAGTAGTTAAGCTCACTTCCTTGCAACTTTCGGCTTACAAAGTAGATGGCGTTCTCCACTTTTGAATCCTTCTTTTATTGGGACAACATGGCTCCTACTGACGTGTCGGTCACTGTCAAGTATAACAAGAGAGGCTTCTCTTTATGAGGAGGGCAAAGGATTGGCGGATGGGTAAGGTAGGCTTTGATTTTCTCGAAGGCCCTTTGACATTCCTCATTCCATTCAACCTCTGCGTTCTTTCTTAACAATTTGAAAATGGGCTTGTTAGCCCCAAAGGGGCAATAAGGGTATGAAAAATGCTAGGGGGGTGAATAGCGTTTAAAATTCTTTTCAAACCCTTTTGCAAATCAATGGCTAAAGCGCACAGCTCTAATTTTGTCAATTTTTCGCCTAGAATTATCGCTGCTAGGGTTTACTATGAATGTATGATATTTTGATGGGATTTCACCCTTATTGATGTTGAAAATCATTGTAGTATGGTAGTACATGATTTCAACTCTTGTTCTAGGCAATTCTGCGACTTTTCGGGTAAAATGCTTAAATGAGGATTTTACCGCTTTTCTGATATTCGCCTCTTTTGTGTTTGTTTCTTGCATTCATTCAGAGTGATTAAAAATTGCAGGGGCAGCGTACGAGCGGTTACCGAGATGTGGGCAACTCTAGATGATGAGCTGAAGGATGAGATCGAGAATATGGGACTCCGGCCTTTCTTTGACGGCTTGGTGGGTGAGAGGAGAAACACCCTGTAGATACCCCGGGAAAACCCCACTTGGCTAGAGCGGTGAATTATCCTAGGATGTCTAATTGATTTTAAGAGTCGCCACCCACGTTTTAGAGGAACGCGAGAAAACCTAAGAAAAGCCAATTTTATGTACGAAGACCAGAGATTCGAGGAGTGAAGGGTTCGGGGGTTAGGTGACGGAGTGGGAAGTACTTAAACACCCACTCCGCCCCGCTTACGCGGGTCTTGCTACTTTTGGTGTTCTAATGTTAAATGTCCTTCAATTTGTTAATAAAAAGTGCTAATAATTACAATGAAAAGAAAGGGGAAATTTACAAAGGAAAATAAAAAAGAATTGTTTTATTTATTTAACGGTAAAGATTACATGTCAAACTATTCTAACAATTATATTAAAAAAAGAAAGGTAAATTAAAGTAGAGATTAAAATGTAGGGAGATAACCTTAACCAACTTTAATGTAGTAAAGTGGTCATTTGGTCATGTCCTAATTGATGGGGATTGCATACATTACCAAGACATGTGAAAATAAGAGAAGAAGAATGAAATACCTTAAGAAAGTGAGCTTCAAAGTTGGACTTGAAAATGGTGTTGTTGTAAGGCAATTGTTGTAGAACAATTTGTGTAGAGTTTTGTTGTATTAAACTCTTGTTGGGAGAACTCTTGTAAAGAGAATTCTTGGGAGAATTGTGTATAGTGTATTTGTGTAGAGATTTCAAGTAAAAAAAAAAGGTCTTTTTTAAGGTAGAAGAAGGTGGTTTTTATAGGTAAAAAGGAGAGGGAAAGGTTGGAGGGAAAAGATGATCATCCATGTGTAGATACCCCGGGAAGCCACGACTTGGCTAGAGCGGTGAATTATCCTAGGATGTCTAACTTGTTTTAGATTGTTTAGAGTCGCCACCTATGTTTTGAGGAACATAAGAAAAACCTATTGATTATAGCCTAAGTTTGATTACGAAAACAGAGATTCTTTGTTTTGAGGTTCGGGGGTTAGATTACGAGATGGGAAGTACCGAAACACCCATCTCGCCCAACTAAAGTTGGTCTTGCTTGATCAAAATCTACATGAATGATAACGTTCTTCTTCTTCTTCTTTAAGTCATAAAAAGGGGGTTTTAAAATAGAGTTTGGAATGTAGGAGATAACTCCTTAACCAACCTCAATGAGATGAGGTGATCATTAGAGTCATGTCCCAAAATGATTTGGGTGATTGCACATTTGATTAGAGTAAAAGAGAGAGAGGAGACGAAGTAGAAAAGAAAGGAAAAGATGGACTTTTACCTACAATTTGAAGACCTTCAAATATTGCTTGATGAGATCCTTTGGAGAACCTTTAGAAAGTGGTTTTGGTATAGTTTTTGTAAGTTCAATTTTCGGTCCTTGAAAAGGGAGGTAAAGAGAGGTTTTTATAGGTGAAAGAGAGGTGTTTTTGGTGCCAAAACTCAGTCACCAAGAAATCCTTCTCGGGCAAAATCCTGTAAATTGAGCAAGGGAGAGAATCCTGGCCAGAAATCTGTAACTGACGCCCAGAGGCGCGCGCTTCCTGCTTTGGGGGCGGGAGGCGCGCGCGCCTGGCTCCTCCTGTCGGAGGCGCGCGACTCAGAGAAGGCAATTTTGACAGAATGGACTAGAAAGTCAGCCCTGTTATTCAGTTTAGTCCCTGGACTTAACGAAGTCAGTCAGGAACTTAATGGAAGTGACAGAAACTAACGAGAAACACTTAAAATAGGGAGAAACACAAGATCAAATGTGCAATCGGGGTGAGCGGTCCAAGGCGGGGTGTCTACAGAGCCCCTCGGCGACGTGTATTGCAAAGCAAAACGCGTCGACGGAAGTTAAAAAACACCCGCCGAGGACATCACCAAGAAAAAGCAAAGACTCGATGAAAGCAGGAATTTGAAATTGCGAGAGGTAGTGGTGCGCTCCCTGTGTGAGCGGATTTTGTTGATAGAGGGGGTGGCATGATTTGTTAGGTGAACCTGCCGGCTGAATATGTTGAATGAGGCCGTTAGTGAACCTTTGAGGAGGCCGTTAGTGAACCCTTGAGGAGGCCGTTGGTGAACCTTTGAGGACGAATCCGTTAGTGAAATCCGTTGATGAGACCGTTAGTGAACCTTTGAAGAGGCCGTTAGTGATCCTTTGGAGAGGCCGTTAGTGAACCTTTGGAGAGGCCGTTAGTGAACCTTTGAAGACGAATCCGTTAGTGAAATCCGTTGATGAGGCTTTGAAGTCTCGTGCCACTTGGAGTTACACCTGACTTTTTGAATTGTGGGGTGCGGGCACAGTTGACTGCGACCAGAAAATGTTCCTGCTGGGGATGAAATGTTGAGATTGACCCTTGAGGGGGGTATGGCACCCGTGACAGAACTTAGGGAGTTTGGAATCCGTGGGAGGACAGCCTACTTTTGAGTGGGAGTTTCTATCCTACTTTCAATTTTTGACATGCCTTAAGGGTGGACCAGAAGAATGTGTGCCCAACTGGGTGTCCGAGGATAGGGGCTGTGCCTTGATTTGAGCTGGAGATCTCTGACAAGACCTTTTCTTGAAGTGATTTAGACTTGGGAGGCGCGCACTTTCCTCTGTAGGTTTGGGACGCGCGCGCATTCCAGACCGCTGGCGGGTTGCGCGCGCGTCTGGGAGGCGGAATTCCGGACTTGACATTTACTGGCCAAAAGAATCCTCAACAGCTATAATATCATCTTCTGTTCGACCACTTGATTCTCACAACTCCTTTCTGCCATTTTTGAACATCATATTATTGCTCAACTTTGTTTGTGATCAACATTTTCCATGGCTTCCAATTCTTTTGTTCTTGATGCCAAGGTTGTTAGTGGGTATGAAAAGGACTTGAGCACTTTTGTGTATTCTTTCAAGACCCATCCCAAGAAGGCCTTCATTAAAGATTTTGGGTTCCGAGTTCTTTTCACTTTACGGACGTTGAAGCCGGATTGGGATTTGTTGAGAGCTGCCGCGGCTTTCTGGGATTGTGACAGCCATACTTTCAACTTTTCAGCTAATGAAATGGTGCCGACTGTTGATGATTTCGGGGCCATCCTTGGTATGCCTTTGGCCGGTCGGATTGCCGTCCCTAAATATCACCGTGGTGCCATTGACTCTTGGGTTGAGTCACTGAATCTCCCTGTTGAGGACGTGAGGAGGATGTTGCACGGTACTGTGATTGACATAACTGAGCTGCCGATGTTCTTTAGTTTACACTCGGAGGATCCGGTGGTTCAATCTTTCAAAAGGAATGCCATGGCCGCTTGTCTCTTTAGTGAAGTACTATTTGTTACACCTTTCGGGACTGCGGATGTGCAGTTGGCTGAGATTATTTTGCAAGCCAAGGAGCAACAATTTAGTATAATCCCTCTTATTGTAGGGGAGACGTTGCACGGCCTTGATGAGTTACATAGGACGGGCAAGATGTGTCGGGGAAGCCCTTTGCTCTTGACCATATGGCTCCGAGAACACTTCAAGATTTATTCCCCGGATGGTGATTTGTCTCCTTTTGCTGTTCATAGGAGGAAGTTGTTGATCCGGGATTTATCTGAAGATGGTTGGAAGAAATTCTTTGCCTCTCGGATAACCGTCGACATTGAGTGGTGCCCTCCTTCTTGGGGTCTTCGTCCTTTTTTGGAATGGACTCTTGGTTTTCAGCACGTGGTTGTACCCGGCTTAAGAGATTCTTCATTTTACCAGCCAGATCGGGTTCTGCGGCAGTTCGGTCGCCAACAGACAATTCCTTTTCCGAGGGACGGAATGCTTCGTCCAGTTGCTTACATGGGTCCTGACTTCTCGAGTGAGCTTCAGTCGGCCTGGGGAGATGATCGCGACCGCTGGGATTTTGCTCCTCTGCATCGGGGGAGTGTCTTCCTTCCCGAGATCTACTTGGATTATTTGTTTGGCACCCTTTATCGTGGCATCACTTGGGTCGACGTGCTTCGTGCCGAGTTGTTGGGAAAGGGTTTTGAGCCTAGCAGCGCTTTGAGATATAGGGAGGCTGCTGCTGATTCAGGTAACATTCTTGCTGACCCTTTCGGTACTCCTTTGGATGACTTTTATGCTAGGAGACGTGCCGCAACACAGAAGGTTTCGGTGCGTATTAGTGCTCCTCCGTTATCCAAGAAGAATAGGATTGAGAGACGATCGGGTGGTCCTTTGAAGGCTAAGAGAAAATTGGATTTTTTTTAGTACCCTAAGAGATTGCAATTAGACCACTTTGTTTTAGGATTTAATATTTTGATGTCTTTTGTTGCTCAATAAATCCGTTGTAATGGTTTGAATAATTCATTGAATGAATAAAAATTGCATTTTGTTATTTGAAGTGAATTGGGTATTTTTGATATGTTTTAGACCGCACCCGAAGGTTGCCTACGTTCCTCCAGTTGGGAGGCTCAGGTCTCCGTAGTTCAAACAAACAAAGACCATTTTTTTTTTTTTGTGTGCACCCTGTTTTTTGCCTAGACCGCCCTTTCGGGTTTTCAATCTAGCGGGCTTCTTTTTTGCACGTGCTCTAATTTTTGCCTAGGCCGCCCTTGCGGGTTTTCAACCTAGCGAGCGATTTTTTTTTTTTTTTTTTTGATGGTCTTTGTTTATTAAGCATAGAACCTCTTGAGCTTGTCGAGGTTGACCTCCTTTGGCAGCTGGTCACCATCCAAATCCACGAGCCGGACTGCACCGCCGCTTAGTATCTTTTTGACCACGTACGGACCGATCCATCGGGGTCCCCATTTCCCCAGGGGATTCATGGCGTTAGGAGGATGTTGTCTTAAGACCAAATCTCCCACATTGATGTTTCGAGGCTTCACCTTTTTGTTGAAAGCTCTTGCCATCCTTTGCTGATATGCCCTCGTGCGTTCGAGTGCTCTTAACCTTTTCTCGTCGAGTAAGGCTAGCTGTTCGTATCGACTTTGCATCCAGTTGACCTCGTTGACTTGATTCTCGAGGAGGACCCGTAGAGATGGGACTTCAAGTTCGATAGGGAGTACGGTTTCAAAACCATAAACTAATGCATAAGGAGTTTCTCCTGTTGCGGACTGTATTGATGTGCGGTAGCCCCATAATGCTAATGGTAGCTTCTCGGGCCAATCCCTTCCTGTTGAGGCCATTTTCTTGACGATGGTCTCGATGGTTTTATTTGCTGCTTCAACCACGCCATTTGCTTGGGGACGGTAAGGAGATGACTTGTGGTTGGTGATCTTATATTCTACCAAAAGTGCATCCATTTCCTTCTCAAAGTGAGAGCCGTTGTCGGAAATGATTTCATGAGGCACGCCTGTTGGTAGTGGTGCCCTAGGCACGTTTAATAAACGTTGTAATTGTTATCATTTATTTCATATCAATAAAGAGATGTTTTGATTATTATTGTTGTTCATGTTTACTTATAATAATTCCCGTCCCTAGTACTTGTTAAGCACTAGTATAAAGGCTAAATGATCATGGGATGATCATGTTAGATTTATGGGTACTTGTTTGGAACAAGGTACTGGACATGACCCGCTGTATGAGATTTATGTCATGGTCTATGTCGTACAAATATCTCATATTAGTTATGTCATTTGAATCCTTAGACATGAAGTTATTATAGTCTTCCACTTGATGAACATTGTGTTTGACATATTCAAACGCTACCTTAACACGGTAGTTATAAAGGGTATGATTGGCATAATCGGATTCCCGTTGGGAAGAATAATAAGCTAAATGGATTTGTCCCTCCACGGAGAGATGTCAAGCTTGGGCCCCTCGAAGGAATGATGTTGATGAAATGTTCGGCCGGACTCAAATGGATTGATTGGATCAATAGCATTTTGAATTATCAACATATTCGGAATCGAGAAAGTATTGAACAAAACAAAGTTGACTGTTTGACCATGACTTGTGTTCAATGACATCGTGGACAAAGGGATTGTGACATATTCTAAAAGGAATGCGAACTTGTTTGGGTAGGTATGACGGTTTGCTAGAACCTAATCATATCTTATGGAATCATGTTTGAGCCCATTGCCAACTTAGTATAATCCTAGAGGGTCACACACAATAGAACAAATCTTAAATAAGAGGACTATATTGGAATTTTGGGTCGAAGGACCTCAAAGGAATTTCTGAAAGGTTCTGGGCCTCCTGGTCAACCAAGCGGGCGCTTGGGTTGCACCAGGAGGGCGCTTGAACAAGCCGGAAAAGGAACATGACCTTCTGGTCAAATGAGCGGGCGCCCGGTATGCCGACTGGAAATTTCCTAATTCGATTAGGAATGGTTTTTGACACAAGTTACCTATTTGGAATAGGTCTTAATTGTGTATAAAAACCCCAATTCGGCCAGACCAAGTTTAGTTAGTGCTTTTGTGAGTCTCAAAGAGTTTGAGAGAGAGATTTTATTTTGTTCTAAGATATCATTGATTGAGGAACAAAATAGTTCACAAATAAATTCCATATAGTTCTTTATTAAATTGTGAAAGCGTGTTTTACAATTATTGGTCTAGCAACCAAGATCGAAGAAGTTCTTTTGATATTCGTTCGAAGTGTGGATACCGCTAGAGGGTGAATTTTATCATCTTACAAAGTTCGTGATTTGTTCGTGATAAAGCTTCAAGATCTCCACCAAGACCAAAGAGAAAAATTCATAGCCATCAAGGGTTAGTTATTCCTCTATTCATCTTGTTGTATTTGATTTAATCATATGAACGGATCCATGGCTTTGGGTTTCTTAAAAATTTAATTGCTATATTCCGCTGCGCATGTTACTTGGAAACCCAACAACGCCGTATCGGCACATGATATTAATCTTTATAAATTCGGCCACTTTCTTGGCGTTGAGGGTCCGATAGGCTTGTGCTTCGACCCACTTTGTGAAGTAGTCGACGGCCACTAAGACGAATGACTGCCCGTTGCTACCGGCAGGATGGACCTTACCGATGATGTCTATCCCCCAACAAGAGAAAGGCCAAGGTGTGACCATGTTGTAAAGTTGCGAGGGTGGAGCGTGTTGCAGATTAGCATGGAATTGGCACTTGGCACACTTTTGGACTTTCTCAATACAGTCTCGTTCCATGGTGCTCCAATAGTAACCAATTCGGAGTATCTTTTTGACTAGCATAAACCCATTCATGTGGGGTCCACACTCTCCTTCGTGCATTTCACACATTATCTCTTGAGCTTCGGCCTCATTGGCGCATAAGAGATTGATCCCGTCGTGGTGCCTTTTATAGACTCGGTCCCCAATCAGTACGTACCGAGAGGCTAGCCTTTGCAGAGCTGCTTGAGACTTCTTATTGCTATTCTCGGGATAAGTGCCATCTTTGAGGAAATTCATGATATCCGAATACCACAGAGAGTTTGTTTGAACCTCATTGATCTCGATACTCATGCAGTACGCCGGACTGTTCCTTCGGGAAATTTTGAAAGGCTTCACCATTTTCCCTTTGGGCATTTCGACTAATGAAGCTATAGTGGCCAGTGCATCGGCGAAGCGATTTTTATCCCTTGGCAGGTAGTTGAAAGTGATCTCTTGGAATTGTTCAACCAATTCTGTTGACCATACTGTTGGAGAGTTGGGTCTTGGATTCGCCATTTACCCGATTGTTGATTGATAAGGAGCAAAGAGTCGCCGAATACTTCTAGTTCCGTGACGTTTCTTTCGAGAGCTGCTTCGAGCCCTGCTATGCATGCTTCGTACTCGGCAATGTTGTTGGTAGCTTCGAATTCCAGACGGATGGCAATGGGAGTGTAGATGTCTTTTGGATCAACAAGCAATATTCCTATACCAAAGCCGTGTTTATTGGCGGCTTGAAAAAAAGTTGCCACTTATTTTCCTCGGTTGCAGTACAAATTAAATGCTCGTCGGGGAACTGTACGTCTTCCCACTTCACTTCGTCACACGGGAATTTGGCAAGCTGGTCACTGAACACTTTCCCCCCTAACGGATTTTAGTGTGACGTAAGTGATATCATAGCCGGCGAGCATGAAGTACCATTTGGCTATTCTTGTTGACATGAAAGGCTTCTCGAAGATGTAGCGGAGCGGGTCCACCTTTGCTACTAGCTTGACCGGAAAAGCTTCCATATAGTGTTTGAGCTTTTGAGTGACCCAAACCAATGCTGCACATGACTTCTCTAAGACAGAGTAGTTCTTTTCGCCTCTTTGGAATCGGCGACTGACAAAGTAAATGGCATTCTCCTTTGTGGACTCCCGTTGCTCTTGTGCTAACATAGCCCCTAGGGCTTCATCATTGACAGTGAGATAGAGCAAAAGAGGCTTCTCCTTGTGTGGCGGAACTAGAACAGGAGGGCACGTTAAGTAATGCTTTACTTGGTCGAAGGTTTCTTGGCACGCGTCGGTCCATTCTAGAGCCACATTCTTCTTGAGTAGTTTGAAGATTGGCTCGCACATGGAGGTGAGTTGGTGCACAAACCGACTGATGTATTGCAGTCTGCCCATGAAACCTTTGATTTCTTTCTGCGTTTTTGGAGGAGGCATGTCAATGATTGCCTTGATTTTGGAATGATCTACTTCAATTCCCCCTTCAGTGACCATATAACCAAGGACTTTGCCTCGGATAACCCCGAGCGTGCACTTTGCAGGGTTGAGCCTCATCTTGTGTTGACGAAGCCTTTTGAAGAACTTGCGGAGATCGATTAAATGTTGACCATCGGTCCCTTTGGAGTGAATGATCATGTCATCCACATAGACCTCGATTTCTTTGTGAATCATATCGTGGAACAAGTCTGTCACGGCTCTTTGGTAGGAAGCCCCAGCGCTTCTTAACCCAAATTGCATGACTGTGTAGCAAAAGGTACCCCCACGGTGTTGTGAAGGCTATCTTATGTTGATCTTCCTCGGCCATGAGAATCTGATTGTACCCAGCGAACCCATCCACGAATGAGCGAACCTCGTAGGCAGCAGTGGAGTCGACTAGCATGTCGATATTAGGGAGTGGAAAATCATCCTTTGGGGAAGCTCTGTTCAAATCCCGGAATTCCACACAAACTCGAACCTTGCCGTTTGCCTTTCTGACTGTCACAATGTTGTCTAACCATGTCGAATACTCGATAACCTTGATGAAACCCACACTGAGGAGCTTCTCAATCTCTTCCTTGACTTGCAGAGACCATTCTGGCTTGATTTTTCTGAGCTTCTGCTTTACTGGCCTGGCATCTTCTCTAATCGGAATTCTGTGCTCCGCTACCTTTCTGTCCAAACCCGGCATGTCTTTGTATGACCATGCGAACACATCCACAAACTCCCGTAGTAGTACAGTCAATCTGTCTCTGTCGTCCCCCTTAAAGAAGCTTCCAATCTTAGTCTCTCTTGGTTCTTCCTCGGTACCCAGATTAACAACATGCAATTCTTCGTCAGCCTTTGGACCATTTTCACCACGACTACGGACTTGTTGAGGAAGTTCATTTAAGTATGTTGTGTTTTCGTGGTCTATTTCATCATAATTTGAATCGTTATTAACTTGTTCGTTAAGTTCATTATTAGTTAATTCATCATTTATGATGTTTGCAATCTCAGGGTACTCAGAAATATCAAATTTTTCATTAGCAAAGAAAGGAAACACACGCTCGGCTATGGCCTCCAAATCCTCTTGGGTGAGGGTATTAGAGACACTCTCGGACTCGAAAGTAAGTGTGAGCCGCTCTTCCTTTGTTGCTGTGCGGGGTATGCAACCCATTTCTTGGACTAAGAATTCCTCAGATATCACGGGCCCTTTCGTAGAATACCAATTGTTGATCGGCTCGGAGCTTGGCGGGATCTCACTGATAGTCTCGTTCATGATGACGGTGTCATGGATGGCGTTGACTTGGCATTCATTCATTATGGCAAGCTCTTCGAATATGGAGGCTAAATCTGTCAGTTCTTCCCCCACGATGATTTATGTCTCGGACTCTATAGTCACCTTCCTTCCCCACCATTCACGGGGCGACATGGGAGTTGGTTCCCTTTCGGATTTCTGGATCTCACAATCAGAGAAGATTTCGAGACCGGGCTTTTTGACACCCTTATTGTTAACCCATGGCTCGGGAAAGATCATGTATGGAACGTCTTCCCCTTGGCGGACAAAATAGCCATTCAACATCTTGCGGTAAGGCCTTAGATTAGGGACCTCATAACGACGGCCTTCTTTATGAGCTCGGGCCTTTTCGTTCTTGATTGCTTGCTCTTGTTTCAAGTCTTCTTTAGAAGGCTCGTACCCCAAACCGAAGGTGTCTTTGACGAATGGGACTTGCACAGGATGTAGGATTCCTTGTTGATATTTCCCTAGGCCTAAACCAGGGAAGTAGTCCATATTCCTCATCATGCGGAGGACTTTGTGATTGCTGGGGGTCCATGATCCGTTTCCCCCTTCTTTGTCAATGGCGTTGATTGAGACACCGGAGAGAGTGGAGTCTGGTAAACCATGCTGAACTTGGTGGACGGGCTCACCTTTTCTGTGGATTGTGACGTTTTCAGCCATGACGGTCACTATTTCATCACCATTTCGGATCTTGACACATTGGTGGAGAGTTGACGGTATGGCATTAGCACTGTGAATCCATGGTCGACCCAAAAGTAAGTTGAACGAGGCCGGGATATCAAGCACTTGGAATGGAACGGACATGGTCATGCTCCCAAACTCAATGTCTATTTCAATCATACCCATGACTGTATGGGCGGTGCTGTCATAACCTCGAATTACTTGAGTAGAAGGCTTCAAATCGGAATCCTTAAGCCCCAGTATGCCCATGATTCTGCTAGGCATGAGATTGAGTGCGGAACCACCGTCCACTAAGACTCTTGAGACAGGCCTCCCCCTTGCTCGTACCTTGAGGTAAATAGCTTCGTTGTGGTCGGAATCAAATGGTGGAAGGTCCATATCGGCAAAGGTGATGACGTTGCCAAAATGAATGTGACCGATCATTACCGTGAGGTCCTCGGGAGTAGTATCGGGAGAAACTGATGTATCATCGAGATTGCGGATGACAAGATCTCGGTGTTTCTTTGAGGATGCAATGAGGTCCCAAATAGAGATGTTGGCTTGAGTTTTCTTGAGTTGGACAAGTAGAGGATCTTCGAGAGTGTCGCGAGCTTGCGGCCTTTGAGAAGAGGAGCTTGGTGAGGAAGTGGAAGGGTTGCTTGCTATGACTCGACCGGATTGAGTTACCATGTTGACATTCCCATCTTGCTTCTTTTTCCTATTCTCTAGTACTTCCCTCATTACCTCATCGTAAGTTACAACATAGCAAGAATTGTCAAGTTTATTCATAACATTGGGGCCCCCATTCACAATTGGGATTGAATGGGTGGTCCCCTCGAGTTCTCCTATCTCTATTACATTGACATGTTCGCCATTAGTCACTACAAATTCTTTCTTATCTATGAGATCTTGAATGACATTGCGGAGAACGAAGCAATCCTCGGTGGTGTGGCCACTATATTGGTGGTAGCCACAATATTTGTGGTGAGCATGATTGGGGTGGACCGTCTTGGGTTGGTACCCTTGCACGGGTGTGACTTGACCCTTTGCTTTGAGGACCTCGAACACTTCGGTTTGAGTCATGCCTTGGAGAGGCGTGTAGACACGGTCATTTCGAGACTTCTTCCCTTGGGGTGGAGGAACCTTTTTGTAATTCCCTTTATCAATAGTGACGGAGTTGACCGAGGCCTCTTTTGTGGAGTTGGAAGCGGCCTTGTAGCGGTAGCTAGGAGTGGCCTTCTTAATCTCCTTGAGCAAGTCATCCATGCCTACCCCCGCCTCATACATTTGGGAGAAGTCGGAGTAGCAAGCCCCACTTAGGTGGGTGCGGAGATCAATCTTGAGACACTTAGAAAGATGTCCATTTGCTCTTTTGTGTTCGACCTCTCAACAATTTCAGAGAGTTTGTCATTCCATCTCCTTGTGAAGTCAATGAAGGACTCGTTGTCTCTTTGAGTGGTATTCTCGAGCTCTTTTCTTGTGGGCCGGTGAGTGGTGTTGCCTTGGTATTTGTTCTTGAAGGCAAGCATGGCGGAGTCCCAATCAAGACGGACAGTGAGCGGGAGAGTAGCATACCAATCTTTTGCCGCCCCCTCGAGAGTGAGAGGAAAGCATTGAGCCATCACCTTGGGGGAGACCTTCTTCGGAATCATTGCCCAAATATAAGTCTCAATGTGAGCCATAGGACAAGAGTTTCCCTTGAATTTGCTTATGTCGGGAATTTTGAACTCATCGGGAAGAGCGGCCATAGTACTCATGAGGATGGATGATTGATAAAGGCTTGTGTCGGAGCCTTTCCCCATGTTGAGCCCATTGAATTTTTGGTCGATGTAGGCCATGATAGAATCCACCATTTTGGGCTCATTGTTCTCGGAACTTGGCTCTCCCATTTTCTTGGTGCGGGTGTTGACATAAGGA
This sequence comes from Campanula takesimana, assembly GCA_026119855.1. Taxonomy (NCBI): domain Eukaryota; kingdom Viridiplantae; phylum Streptophyta; class Magnoliopsida; order Asterales; family Campanulaceae; genus Campanula; species Campanula takesimana. Next base: position 38,271 of record JAOWBW010001954.1, on the reverse strand, counting down.
CTTTTGAACAAACCCTCGGTCCATTCAGAGTCATCATCATTATTCTTGTTCTTTCCCTTGGCAAGATTAGTGAGCTTTTCTTTCATTAGCTCCATTTCGGCCTCGTGGGCCTCCCTTTGGCTGTCGAGGTGGGATTGTCAAATGTCGTCTTTGCTTTGTACCTCCTTATTAAGGGTGTAGACTTGCTCTTGGAGGAGTTAGACCATGGTTGAGAGCTGTTCGAGAGACATGGTGTTGCTGCTGCCGGTCATGGTTGATGTAGGAGCTGTTGGAGTGATCTCTTCACGGACTAACCGATTTGCCGAATCCCGGTAGACTTTGTAAGTACCAATTGAACCTATATTGCAGAAGAGGCCCTTGTCAGTCTTGAGTAACACTTGCGGTCCATGAAGAGGCTTAGAACACACAGTTGGGCACACGACTCGAACCACATAAGAAAAGACTCTTTTTTTTTTTTATTATAAGTCGGAGGGAATGGATCCCTTTTGGGGTTTCTAAGAAAATAATGGAATCGTCACACTAGTATATAGACCATCTCGCGGTCCCATATACTCATCGTACATGTATCGGAATTAAACTAAATTAATGTAGTAAAGCATACATGCGGGGACGGATTTTTATTTTCATCCAAAATAACCACTTTTGGGGACGGATTTTTATTGCGTCCGTTTCAACAAGTTGGCATGTATGATTTGAAGACATTAGTTTAGGGAAATCTCGGTACATGGAAACCGACTTGAGTCACGGAGTGTTAGACCCTAACTAAAATTGTGTGGTTTGTGCTCGGCTTGAATATGAGGCTCAAAGGTCACCCCAGGCATGTAGTCTTGAACTACGCCACGGGCTGAGGTTTACCGCTTCGAAAGAGCCAAGGTCTAGTGGAGCTTGAAACTTTTTAGGACGGGCCTCGACGGGTTTGGGGTTGGACTTGTGCGACTCGATAGTGAGCAGTTCATAGGAATATGTGCATGTAGTGTGAGGTCTAACAAGTGACAAAATTTTATTTTTATTTTTTATTTTTTGAAAAGAAAGAAAAACACACAAAACACATAAGCACATAAATTACAACTCTCGAATCACCCGTGTGACAGGTAAATAAAACACAAAATTAAAACAGTCTGAGGGTTCAATTCTGTTCTGATGCAGGCAACTGTGCCCACACCCCACTGTTCTGCTCAGTCACTGAAACCTGTTTCTGTTCTGGGAACCAACCCAAAAGCGTCCGCCTCTGAGTGTTGATGTGAGACGCGCGCGCATGGCGCAATGCTATTAGGAGGCGCACGCTTCTGGGCACACCTGTCAGAATGTCAGATTTTGGACTCAGGGGATTGCCCTGGTCTTATGTGCATATTGTAACCCCTGCAGAAATGATTAGTGCAGAATAGCAGAAGAAGAAGATGAAGAACATGAAGAAGTGGGCGATTCTGGTCCTTGATGCGGGATGCGCGCGCCTTAGGCTGAAGAGGCCAGAAGCGCGCGCCTCCCCCATCAGGAATCAGAATGCCCAGAAAAGATGTAGATTTTGATCAGATGCAAGTTTAACCCTCAAAACTCCCCAGCGGAGTCGCCACTGTAGATACCCCGGGAAGCCACGACTTGGCTAGAGCGGTGAATTATCCTAGGATGTCTAACTTGTTTTAGATTGTTTAGAGTCGCCACCTATGTTTTGAGGAACATAAGAAAAACCTATTGATTATAGCCTAAGTTTGATTACGAAAACAGAGATTCTTTGTTTTGAGGTTCGGGGGTTAGATTACGTGATGGGAAGTACCGAAACACCCATCTCGCCCAACTAAAGTTGGTTTTGCTTCATCAAAATCTACATGAATGATAACGTTCTTCTTCTTCTTCTTTAAGTCATAAAAAGGGGGTTTTAAAATAGAGTTTGGAATATAGGAGATAACTCCTTAACCAACCTCAATGAGATGAGGTGATCATTAGAGTCATGTCCCAAAATGATTTGGGTGATTGCACATTTGATTAGAGTAAAAGAGAGAGAGGAGACGAAGTAGAAAAGAAAGGAAAAGATGGACTTTTACCTACAATTTGAAGACCTTCAAATATTTCTTGATGAGATCCTTTGGAGAACCTTTAGAAAGTGGTTTTGGTATAGTTTTTGTAAGTTCAATTTTCGGTCCTTAAAAAGGGAGGTAAATAGAGGTTTTTATAGGTGAAAGAGAGGTGTTTTTGGTGCCAAAACTCAGTCACCAAGAAATTCTTCCCGGGCAAAATCCTGTAAATTGAGCAAGGGAGAGAATCCTGGCCAGAAATCTGTAACTGACGCCCAGAGGCGCGCGCTTCCTGCTTTGGGGGCGGGAGGCGCGCGCGCCTGGCTCCTCCTGTCGGAGGCGCGCGACTCAGAGAAGGCAATTTTGACAGAATGGACTAGAAAGTCAGCCCTGTTATTCAGTTTAGTCCCTGGACTTAACGAAGTTAGTCAGGAACTTAACAGAAGTGACAGAAACTAACGAGAAACACTTAAAATGGGGAGAAACACAAGATCAAATGTGCAATCGGGGTGAGCGGTCCAAGGCGGGGTGTCTACACCATGTGAAATGGAATTGACCAATAAAAAATAAGATAAATAAAATTATAAATGAAAGAAATAAAAGAAAATCAAATAAAAAATAAATATTTTCTTTTAAAGAAAAGGTTTAGAATGTGGGATTGGGAGTTATGAAATAAGGGGGGATGAATGTCGATGAAAAATGGAGTGTTTGTGATCAAGAAAAGGGAGGGAAAAGGCTGCAATCCGTAACTGCCATAATGGGAAGCGCGAGAGTTCCGCTTTTGGGGCGAGAGGCGCGCGCGTCCCATTGACAGTGTCGGAGGCGCCCGTGGGTAAAAATGATAGAAAGACATAAATGACTCTAAAATTAATCTGTTATGCAGTTTAGTCCAAAACTAACGGAATCAGTTAGGAACTTAACGGAAGAAACATAAATTAACAAAAACAAGTAAAATAAAAATACTATGTATTCAACCGTGGTGAGAGGTCTAAGGCGGGGTGTCTACAAAGCCCCTCGGTGACGTGGATTGCAAAGCAAAACGCGTCGACGAAAGAAAGACAACCACCGAGGACATCGACAAGAGAAAACAAAGACTCGATAAAACATGAATTTGAAATTTGCGAAGGATAGGGGTGCGCTCCCTGTGTGAGCGGCTTTATTGATATAGAAAGGATATGGCGGGATCCGTTTTGCTGAAGTGGGATCCGTTTGCTGAAGCGGGATCCATTTGCTGATGCGGGATCCGTTTGCTGAAGCAGGATCCGTTTGCTGAAGCGGGATCCGTTTGCTGATGGAGGGATCCGTTTGCTGATGCGGGATCCGTTTGCTGATGCGGGATCTGTTTATTGATGCGGGATCCATTTGCTGATGCGGGATCCATTTGCGGATGGCGGGAACTGAGGCTCCGTCTGCCTATATGTGATATTGTTGTGTTGCTTGATGGAAAGGTGGTGATTTTGTGGCTCACCATGTACCGAGTTGTTGTCATTGAACTGTAATTGTTTGACTCTGTGGGATGCTGGCATAGTTGACGGCGGATTACTTTCTACTGGGGATGAAGTGCCTTGAGTTGCAGATGCTGTTGACCTTGTGGTGGTACCTGTTAAGTGTGTGCTTTGTAGGTATATGTGCTTGTGACATGAAGTGTGAAGATTGAGCGAAATCGTTCTTGTGGTGTGATGTGATTTTGAAGCACTTTTGCATGAGGGAGAAGTAAAGTGATTTTGTGTGTGAATTGATTTTTGAAAGCAGAGATTTACTTGAGAGAGATGAATAATGTCCATACCTTCACTTACCATTGCCGTTGGATGGATTCGTGATGTTGTGGTAGATGCTTTGGCAAAGAGTGTCGCTGCCTTTGATGACGAATTTGTTTTTGATGGAGTGTCGGTGGGACAGTATTCCGGATGATGGGTTGGTCGTGCCAAAAGGCTGCCTACGTATCCCTTGGAAGGAATCAGACCAGCGTAGTTCAAGGATGCTGGGGAATGCTAGGGAGGAAGCTAGGAGCAAGATAAAATGATGCACATATTTTTGCGCAAATAAGGAGACAAAGAAAAAGAAAATTCTTTTTGTCTTTTTGTAGGAATAGAATATGTACACATGTGGGAAAAAGACTTTTTTTGTTTTAGTTCATGAGTGAACCATTTTGACCATTGTGTGTTTGTAAAGCCAACCCAAGATCAAGTCATGTTCGATCGAAGTCCGGATTGCCTCGCTTGAATGTTGTCGCCGCGGTGTCCAACGAAAATTGATGTCTAGCCCCAAGAGATTTGTCGTTTATGGGGCTTCAAAAGGACTATTGATGCCGAGATGCCAAGGGGTTGCTGATTGTAAAGCCCCTCGAATGCTGAACTTTGAGTGGCTTACGAAGCCCCAAGATGAATCAACTCTTAGCCCATTCAAATAAGCTGTCTTTTGTTGTCGACGTGGGCAAGCCCCAAGAGAAGATCATTGATACCAAGCTTTGAGAGATTGCTAAGCCCCAAATGTCATGGGCTTATCAAGTTTGTAGATGGCGGGATGTGGAGACCTTTCGGTGTGAAGCCTCAAATTTTCTTGGAATCGGCTTAGCATTATGTTGGGAGCGGATGGTGCTATTGGGAAGAACTCTTGAAGGAGATCTCCTTCTTTCTCTTGCTTGGAGATGGATGGCCCTTTTTGTGGTTGATACCCAAATGGCGGAAAGTTCATGTTGAAAATGTAGTACGGTCTTCGGGAGACGTCTCGTAAGAGATGGTGATGTTGTTGCAGATGTGTAGATACCCCGAGGAACCACGGATTGGCTAGAGAGGTGAATTACCTAGGATGTCTAATTGATTTTAGGAGTCACCACCCACATTTTAGAGGAACGCGAGAAAACCTAAGAAAATAGCTTTTTTATTGATTACGAAACCAAAGATTCTTGAGATGAGGGTGTAGATACCCCGGGGAACCACGGCTTGGCTAGAGCGCATGAATTAACCTAGGATGTCTAATTGTGTTTTAGAGTCGCCACCCACGTTTTTGAGGAACGTAAGAAAACCTAATGTTTATGAGCGTAAGTTTGATTTACGAAAACAGAGATTCTTTGGGATGAGGGGTTCGGGGGTTAGGTTACGAAATGGGAAGTACTTAAACACCCATTTCGCCCGAGCAAAGTCGGTCTTGTTTGTTCATAATTCACTTTCTAAGATAAATGTGTTCTTCCTATTAAAATGATGATAAAAAGGGGTTTTAGAGTTGGAAATGTAGGGAGATGACTCCTTGGCCAATTCAATGTAATGAAAGGACCGTTGGTGTCATGTCCCAAATGGTTTTGGGTGATTGCACATTTGATCAAAGAAGAAGAAGAAGAAGAAGAAGAAGAAGAAGAAGAAGAAAAAGAAGAAGAAAAGAAGTGCTTAAAACATTTACCTATAGTATTCTTCAAAAAGAGAACCTCTTGTCAAGCCTTGAAGAAGAGGTTGAGTACTTTTGTTGAAGAAATCCCAAAGGAAAGGTCTAGGCAAAGAGTGAGTAAAAGGTCTAAAATGATGATTTTTCAAGTCCTCCTCCAATGATGGATTGGAGGGGTTTTTATAGTTGAAAAGTGACTGTTTTTGGAGTCAAACGGAGTCTCCAAGAAATCTTTCCCGGGCAAAATCATGTATAATGAGTAAGGGAGAGATTCTTGGGCAGAATCTGTAACTGACACGCCCCAGAAGCGCGCGCATCCCACCTAGGCGGCGGAAGGCGCGCGCGTCTGGCCTCAAGGGGCGGAGGCGCGCGACTCTGAGAAGCGATTTTTGACAGAATGGACTAGAAAGTTAGAACTGTTATTCAGTTTAGTCCCGGGACTTAATGGAGTCCGTCTGGAACTTAACCAAAGTAACAGAAACTAACAGGAAACACTTAAAAGAGGGAAAAACACAAAATCAAGTGTGCAATCGGGGTGAGCGGTTCAAGGCAGGGTGTCTACAGAGCCCCTCGGCGGCGTGGATTACGAAGCAAACGCGCCGCTGAGAGCGAGATCCGTTTGCTGGAAGCGGGATCTGTTTCCTGGAAGCGGGATCTGTTCGTTGAGAGCGAGATCCGTTTGCTGGAAGCGGGACCTGTTTGCTGAGAGCGAGATCCCTTTGCTGGAGGCGGGACCTGTTTGCTGAGGTGCGGGACCCGGAGGACCGTTTGCTGAAGTGCGGGACCCGGGGGACCGTTTGCTGAAGTGCGGGACCCGGAGGACCATTTGCTGAAGTGCGGGACCCGGGGGACCGTTTGCTGAAGTGCGGGACCCGAGGGACTGTTTGCTGAAGTGCGGGACCCAGAGGACCGTTTGCTGAAGTGCGGGACCCGGAGGACCGTTTGCTGAAGTGCGGGACCCGGGGGACCGTTTCCTGAAGTGCGGGACCCGGGGGACCGTTTGCTTTGAATGGATGATGAAGTAGTGATTTTGGGGATCATCCCAGACCAAGTTGTTGTCGTGAGTCGTTCTTTGACTGTTTGACTTTGACTTTTGATGGGGTGCGGGCACAGTTGACTGCGGAGTGCTTTGTGCTGGGGATGAATTGTAAAAACTGATCTTTTGAGAAGTAAAAGACGCCCTACTTTGAATGGGAGTTTCTATCTTATTTCAGTTTTTAGACATGCCTTAAGGGCGGACCAAATTAATGTGCGCCCAGCTGGGTGTTTGCTTTCGTCGTTTTGAGCTTCTCTTTTTGGTGGGATTGATCTTTCCTGTAGATGGAAGGCGTTTAAACGTGCCTGGGCTTCCTTCTTGAACTGACAAGGGCTGTTTCTGGAGCATCTTCCATCTGGGACACGGGCGCTTCCTCTCTTGGATACGGGACACGCGCGCCTTTTATACCGGTATCGGGAGGCGCGCGCCTCTGGGGGGCGAAATTCAGGGCCTGATACTTGCTGACCAAAAGATCCTCCAACAGCTATAATATCAGCTTCTGGTCGACAATTCGATTCCAATAGCCATTTTCTGTCATTTTTTAACACCATTCTATTACCCAATCTTGCTTATAACCTTCTTTCCCATGGCCTCCAACCTTTTTAGTCTTGATGCCGAGGTTGTCAAGAGTTACGAGAAGGATTTGTCGACCTTCGTGTATTCTTTTAAGACCCATCCTAAAAATGCCTTCATCAAAGATTTCGGGCTTCGAATTCTCTTCACTTTGCGGACATTAAAGCCGGATTGGGACTTGTTGAAGGCTGCTGCAGCCTTTTGGGATTGTGATAGCCATACATTCAACTTTTCGGCTAATGAAATGGTGCCGACCGTTGATGATTTTGGGGCCATTTTGGGTATGCCTTTGGCTGGTCGGATTGCCTCCCCAAGTATTACCGCGGTGTTGTTGATTCTTGGGTTGACATTCTGAATCTCCCTGTCGGAGAAGTGAAGAAGATGATGAACGGGACCATTGTTGACATAACTGAGCTTCCGATGCTCTTCAGTTTGCATTCGGAAGATGTCGCGGTTCAGTCCTTTAAGAGAAATACCATGGCTGTCTGCCTTTTCAGCGAGGTTTTGTTTGTCACTCCTCTGGGTACTGCGGATGCGCAGTTGGCTGAGATAGTGTTGCAGGCGAAAGGACAACGATTTAGCATAGTTCCGCTTATTGTAGGAGAGACCTTACATGGTTTGGACGAGTTGCACCATACAGGCGAGATGCGACGAGGAAGCCCCTTGCTTTTAACCATATGGCTTCGGGAGCATTTCAGGCTTTATGCGGCGGATGGCGACCTTTCTCCTTTTGCTGTTCATAGGCGACGGTTGCTGATTAGGGATTTGACCGAAGAGGGTTGGAGGAGATTTTTTGCTTCTCGTCTCACAGCTGATGTTGAGTGGTGTCCTTGGGGTCTTCGCCCTTTTGTGGAGTGGACTTTCGGTTTCCAGCATGTGGTTTTACCCGGATTGAGGGACTCTTCATTTTACCAGCCAGAACGGGTTTTGAGACAGTTCGGTCGTCAGCAAATAATTCCTTTTCCGAGGAATGGGGTACTTCGTCCAGTTTCTTATATGGGTCCGGACTTCTCGAATGAGCTTCAGTTGGCTTGGGGAGATGATCGTGACCGTTGGGTTTCCGCTCCATTGCACCGGGGCAGCATTTTTCTTCCCGAGAGTTACTTGGATCATTTGCTTGGTACCGTCTACCGTGGCATTACTTGGGTAGATGCTCTTCGGGCGGAGTTGCTAGGAAGGGATTTTGAGCCCAGCAGTGCTTTGAGGTACAAGGAAGCTGCTGCTGATGTGAACAACATTCTGACCGACCCTTTCGGTACTCCCTTGGATGACTTTTATGCTCGGAGGTGTTCAGTTGCGCAGAAGATATCGGTCCGCATCAGTGTCCCTAGGCCTCCCAAGAAGAGTAGGATTGATGGTCGTTCGGGTGGTCCTTCAAAGGCCAAGAGAAAATTAGATTTTTCCTAGTACCCCCAAGAGATTGCAATTAAAATAGACCACTTGTTAGGATTTAATGTTTTAAGTCTTTTATTAGCTCAACATTTCCATTGTAATGATAAGAATGTTTTAGTGAATGAATAAAATTGCATCTCGTTAATTTTTGAGAATGATTTGGGTATTTGTTTATGATTTAGACCGCACCCGAAGGTTGCCTACGTTCCTCCAGTGTAGAGGCTCAGGTCTCCGTAGTTCAAACAAACGAAGACCATTTTTTTTTGTGTGCACCCTGTTTTTTGCCTAGACCGCCCTTTCGAGTATTCAATCTAGCGGGCTTCTTTTTTGCACGTGCTCTAATTTTTGCCTAGGCCGCCCTTGCGGGTTTTCAACCTAGCGAGCTTTTTTTTTTTTTTTTTTTTTATGGTCTTCGTTTATTAGACGTAAAATCTCTTCAATTTGTCGAGGTTGACTTCTTTTGGCAGTTGATCTCCGTCTAAGTCCACGAGTCGGACTGCACCGCCGCTTAGTATCTTCTTGACTACGTACGGACCAATCCATCAGGGTCCCCATTTTCCAAGGGGGTTCATGGCATTAGGAGGGTGTTGTCTTAGGACCAAATCCCCCACACTGATGTTTCGGGGCTTCACCTTTTTGTTGAAAGCCCTAGACATTCTTTGTTGATAGGCCCTCGTACGTTCGTCGAGTAGGGCTAGCTGTTCATATCGACTTTTTTTTTTTTATGGTCTTCGTTTATTAGACGTAAAACCTCTTCAATTTGTCGAGGTTGACTTCTTTTGGCAGTTGATCTCCGTCTAAGTCCACGAGTCGGACTGCACCGCCGCTTAGTATCTTCTTGACTACGTACGGACCAATCCATCAGGGTCCCCATTTTCCAAGGGGGTTCATGGCATTAGGAGGGTGTTGTCTTAGGACCAAATCCCCCACACTGATGTTTCGGGGCTTCACCTTTTTGTTGAAAGCCCTAGAAATTATTTGTTGATAGACCCTCGTACGTTCGTCGAGTAGGGCTAGCTGTTCATATCGACTTTGCATCCAATCGACTTCATTGACTTGGTTCTCGAGGAGGACCCGCAGGGATGGAACTTCAAGCTCTATTGGTAGTACAGCTTCGGAACCATATACCAGTGCATAAGGAGTTTCTCCAATCGCTGTCCGTATTGACGTGCGGTAGCCCCATAAAGCTAGAGGTAAATTTTCGGGCCAATCCCTTCCAGTGGAGGCCATCTTCTTCACAATGGTCTCGATTGTTTTATTAGCTGCCTCGACCACGCCGTTTGCTTGAGGGCGGTATGGAGATGACTTGTGCTTAGTAACCTTGTATTCTACCAGGAGTGCGTCCATCTCTTTCTCGAAGTGAGAGCCATTGTCTGAGATGAACTCATGAGGAACGCCGTACCGACACATGATGTGGGTTTTTACGAATTCGGCCACTTTCTTGGCGTTAAGAACTCGGTAAGCAATAAACAATTCTCCTTTATTTTTTCCTCTATAAATTTCCCCTTTCTTTTCATTATAATTGTTAGCACATTTCTTTTATTATTAAATTGAAGGACATTTAACATTAGAACACCAAAAGTAGCAAGACCCGCGTAAGCGGGGCGGAGTGGGTGTTTAAGTACTTCCCACTCCGTCACCTAACCCCCGAACCCTTCTCTTCCCGAATCTCTGGTTTTCGTACATAAAAAATTGGCTTTTCTTAGGTTTTCTCGCGTTCCTCTAAAACGTGGGTGGTGACTCTTAAAATCAAGTAGACATCCTAGGTTAATTCACGCGCTCTAGCCAAGCCGTGGTCCCCCGGGGTATCTACAGTGGCGACTCTGCTGGGGATTATGAGCCTAAGTTTGATTTACGAAAACAGAGATTCTTTGGGATGGCTATCACAATCCCAAAAGTAGACATCCTAGGTTAATTCTTACGTTCCTCAAGGGGCGGAGGCGCGCGACTCTGAGAAGTGATTTTTGATAGAATGGACTAGAAAGTTAGAACTGTTATTCAGTTTAGTCCCGGAACTTAACGGAGTCTGTCTGGAACATGACCAAAGTAACAGAAACTAACAGGAAACACTTAAAAGAGAGAGAAACACAAAATCAAGTGTGCAATCGGGGTGAGCGGTCTAAGGCGGGGTGTCTACAGAGAGGTTCGGGGGTTAGGTGACGGAGTGGGAAGTACTTAAACACCCACTCCGCCCCGCTTACGCGGGTCTTGCTACTTTTGGTGTTCTAATGCTAAATGTCCATCAATTTAATAATAAGAGAAATGTGCTAACAATTCTAATGAAAAGAAAGGGGAAATTTACAAAGGAAAAATAAAGGAGAATTGCTTATTTATTGATTTATGCTAAATATTACATGTCGAATTATTGCTAGATAATTGCATTAAGAAATGAGAATGTAAATTAAAGTGGAATTAAAATGTTGGGATGTAACCTTGACCAAACTTCAATAGTGAAGTGGTCTTTTGGTTGTATCCCTTTTTATGGAGATTGCATACACATTAGAGGTGAAGAAAGTAATTTAAAAGGTTTTTTGTTTAAGAAGTGATAAAGAGAGAATATAAGATAAAACAAGAATTTAGAGGAAGAAAATTGACATTGTACCTTGTGCTCGCAAGAGGAAGGACCAAACTTTGTGTATAATGACTACCTTTGAAAATGGACTTTTGTGTGTTTAGAGTGTTTTTGACTCAAGAATTCTTCCTCCCTTTTCATGGTGGAATGAAGAGGTATTTATAGGTGTTAGGGAAGTGTTTTTGGTCACAAAGATGGCCCTTCCCCGGATCAAGCCAAGGCATAATGGCCTTGGGGGTTACAAATCAGAAAAGGAGGGAAATTTGGCCAAATCTGAGATTCTGGCAGTGGGAAGCGCGCGCTTCCCACCCCCCTATGGGAGGATCACGCCTACCACAAAGGAGGGCAAAGGCGTGCGCATCCCAGCTTCAGAAAATTCATATTTTAGCCCAAATGTTAACCCCATCATGCAGTTAGGCCCCAAAACTAACGGAATTAATCCAAAAACTTAACGAACATCACGAAAGTCAACGAAAATAAATGAAACAAAGACTCAAGGTTGACTTTGCCACTTAGTCAAATCCAAGACTAACGGAGTAAGTCAGGAACTTAACGGAAAGTAACGAAAGTTAACGAAAAGTAACAAAACTTAACAGAAAAGAGGAAGACAAAGAATGTGTATGCAATCGGGACATGAGAGGTCCAAGGCGGGGTGTCTACAGAGCCCCTCGGCGACGTGGATTGCGAAGCAAAATGCGTCGACGAAAGAAAGACAACCGCCGAGGACATCGACAAGAGAAAGCAAAGACTCAATAAAACATGAATTTGAAATTTGCGATGGATAGGGGTGCGCTCCCTGTGTGAGCGGCTTTCGCGGATGGAAAGGGTGTGGTGGCTTGAGGCGGCCCACCACGGCCACAATTTTTTTTTAAAAAAGGTGTGGTGGCTTGAGGCGGCCCACCACGGCCACAAAATTTTAAAAAAGGTGTGGTGGCTTGAGGCGGCCCACCACGGCCATAATTTTTTTTTTTAAAAAAGGTGTGATGGCTTGAGGCGGCCCACCACGGCCACTAAATTTTAAAAAGGTGTGGTGGCTTGAGGCGGCCCACCACGGCCGCAATTTAAAGAAAGAGGGGAATTTTGAAATTGTGAAAGATGGGGGTGCGCTCCCTGTATGAGCGACTTTATTGATATAGAAAGGATATGGCGGGATCCGTCTTGCTGAAGCGGGGTCCGTTTGCTGATGCGGGGTCCGTTTGCTGATGCGGGATCCGTTTGCTGGTGCGGGATCCGTTTGCTGGTGCGGGATCCGTTTGTTGAAGCGGGATCCGTTTGCTGGTGCGGGATCCGTTTGCTGGTGCGGGATCCGTTTGCTGAAGCGGGATTCGTTTGCTGGTGCGGGATCTGTTTGCTGGTGCGGGATCCGTTTGCTGGTGCGGGATCCGTTTGCTGATGCGGGATCCGTTTGTTGGTGCGGGATCCGTTTGCTGGAATGCGAGATCCGTTTGCTGGAATGCGAGATCCGTTTGCTGGTGTGGGATCCGTTTGCTGATTGCGGGATCCGTTTGCTGGAATGCGAGATCATCGTGGACCAAATTTCTGTTACAGCTGCTGTTGACTTTATCGTGGGGATGCGGGCATGGTTAACTGTGGACCATTTTCTGCTAGGGATGAAGTGCCTTGAGTAGCGGATGTTGTTGACTTCGTGGTGGTACCTGCTATGTGTGTGCTTGGCAGGTATATGTGTTTGTGCAAGAAGATGCATGAAGTGTGAAATGAAGAGAGAAATTGTGCTTGTGGTGCAATGTGATTTGAAAGCAGTTTTGCATGAGAGAGAATTTTTGTAAGAATGGAGAAAGTGATTTTGTGTGCGGTGTGATGTGAGGAAAGCCTCGGATGTATTCATACCTCTACTTACCATTTCCGTTGGATGGATTAGTGTTGTGGTGGTGGATGCCTTGATGTCCATGCATTGGAGAATGATGACGTTGGTGATGATGAATTGTTCTTGCCTTTGATGGAGTGTTGGCGAGATGGTATTCTGGATGATGGGTTGGTCGTGCCAAAAGGCTGCCTATGTATCCCTTTAAGAGAATCAGACCAGCGTAGTTCAAAGATGGTGGAGAATGCTGGAGGAGAAGCTAGGAGCAAAGCAAAGTAAAGCACATACTTTTGCACATAGAAGGAGAGAAAGAAAAACAAAAATCTTCTTCTTTTTTTTTTTTTTTTTTGGATTAGAAGGGAAAGAATATGCACACATGTGACAAAAAGTTTTTTTTTTAGTTCGTGGGTGAACCATTTTAACCATTGTGTGTTTGTAAAACCAACCCAAGATCAAGTCATGTCCGATCGAAGTCCGGATTGCCTCGCTTGAATTCTGTCGTCGTTGCCGTTGTGTCCAACGAAATTGATGTCTAGCCCCAATAGATTTGTCATTTATGGGGCTTTAAAAGGACTATTGATGCCGAGATGCCAATGGGTTGCTGATTGTAAAGCCCCTCGAATGCTGAACTTTGAGTGGCTTATGAAGCCCCAAGATGAATCAACTCTTAGCCCATTCAAATAAACTGTCTTTTGTTGTCGACGTGGGCAAGCCCCAAGAGAAGATCATTGATACCAAGCTTTGAGAGATTGCTAAGCCCCAAATGTCATGGGCTTATCAAGTTTGTAGATGGTGGGATATGGAGACCTTTCAGTGTGAGGCCTCAAATTTTCTTGGAATCGGCCTAGCATTATGTTGGGAGCGGATGGCGCTATTGGGAAGAACTGTTGAAGGCGATCTCCTTCTTTCTCTTGATTGGAGATGGATGGGCCTTTTTGTGGTTGATACCCGAATGTCGGAAGGTCCATGTTGAGAATGTAGTACGGTCTTCGGTAGACGTCACGTGGGAGATGGTGATGTTATTGCAGATGATAAGGTCTTGGTGTGATAAAGTCTCGAACGGTATGTTTGCTTGAGTCTTCTTGAGTTGAGCCGACGGCGGATCTTCGGACGCAGCCTGTGCTTTTGATCTTGGAGAAGGGGGTGTAGTACTTGCAGAAACATTGGGATTGGCCGTAACTCTACTTATAGAGTTAACATATTGGCATTGCCCGCTATAACTCAGCTGGGTGAGTCTAGCATATTGAATCTTTTTCCTTTTCTCTAAGACTTCCTTCAGAATCTTGCTGTGAGTTCTAACAAGAATCATCAAATTCATTCATATCATCGGAGCCTTCATTTAAAACCAAGAGGCCTTTTGACTGGAAGTGTTGAGGGACCATTGAAATTTGATCCCTTTCATGGATCCATAAGACTACTCCCAAATTGCATTGCTCGGGTACCACTTCCCAATAGCTTGTTAATTACGAAGCCCCAATATTGCCCTTTGCTTGTATCACTGTAATGCCGTAGCCCAAAAGATTGTAGATTACGAAGCCCCTTGAGACCTTTCGGTATAAAGCTTCAAATGTTGCTGGGGACATTGAAGTGAATTGTTTCTTGCCGAGGGAGCCTTTAAGACTTGACCGTAGCCCCTAGAGTGCCATCATTGATTGCGAGAAAGGTCCATCCTTGATTGAGGGAATGAGTACGGGCACACATGACAAGAGGGCTTTTTGACATCCCTTTTGAGGATAGTCTCACACATCTTTCTCGAGCATAGCCCCTAGGGCTTATTGATTGTCAAATGAAGCAAAAGAAGCCCTTGTTCTTGAGTCACATAGCCCATAGGGCGTCACCATTTGTTGAGCAAAGCAAGAGTGACTCATCCTCGTGCGAGGGAACAAACATGAGAGGACATGGTAAGAGCCACTCCATTTCTCGGGAGCCTTTCGGCGTACTTTAGAAGCACATGCTTGCAGAAGCTTTGAAAACTGAGACACATGTTGTTGCTATTTGCTGCCCAAGCCAATTGACTAGCTAGGGATTATTTGTGCAACCTCGTGCCCTTTTATGATGGGCTCATTTCTCAGACGGGTCTTGGTTACCACGGGCCTTCTTTTCATGAACCCAAAAATGCACACTACTGGAGAATGATGCCGATAACCCAAGACAACCTTTAATGGTGCCATATCTTGTCGAGCCTTTTGCAATCCCAAAGTTGACTCGGTGGGGAATTGATTTGTTGAGGAGATCCAATGTAGAGCTTGTGCAGTTGTTTTCCTTAGAGTCCGGAGATCTCCATTTCTCTTTCCCTTCTCTCTCTCACTCTCTCATTCATTTTTTTTATGACGCACCCTGTTTTTTGCCTAGACTGCCCTTTCGGGTTTTCAATCTAGCGGGCATCTCTTTTGCGTCTTCATTTTTTTTTTGACTCGATTAATGAGGAAGTGTGCATTGACTCTGGCTGAGGAGATAAGACATGTGATTTTGCAGTGAAGACCTCTTGTCACTAAAGATGAGTGACATTGACTCGACTAGGGAAGTGTCCCTAGTATTGACTTCATGTATGTATATTTTTTGAATGACTCACGAAGGCAAGTAAGTCATTAAGAGAGAAGAGAAAGAAAGCCCCAGTTTGATTGCAAGAAACTGGGAGTATCGCAAAAAGAATAGAAGCCCTAGACTCGACAAGGAGCGGAAAGTGATTCCAAATCTAGGAAAGTTGTTCAATATTGAGGTGATTAATTCATGGGCAAATGACTCGTACAAAGATGTCTTGACAAGTTCGAGCTGAAGGCCGATCACCATAACGCGCTAGGGATAAACATATCTTCTTTTTTGCATAAGACCGGACCCGAAGGTTGCCTACGTTCCTCCAGTGTAGAGGCTCAGGTCACCGTAGTTATTGTAGATGCTCCATTCGTTGAGATGGTTGTTGCTTCGTCCTTCATCGGTGGAATGATGTTGATTTTGTACTTCTTTGATTGAGGGGGATTTTTTTTTTTTTTTTTTTTGTGCTCTAACTTTTGCCTAGGTTGATTTGAGGATTTCAACCTAGCGAGCTCTTTTTTTTTTTTTTTTTTAATCCCCTTTTGAAAACTTTGCTTCATGATCGTTGCTCCACCTTTCTTTGTCTTGATTTCGTCGTTGTTGATGCCATCGTCGATGTTTAACCCCTAGGCGTTCAAGCGATGGCCTTCATTCCAAAACATGTTTAGACATTTTTTTCATCATTTTGCCAAGAATTAATTGAACAACTTGGAAGAGTGTATGAGGACAAGAACGACTTTTATTTAATGACTCAATGGACTCGAACATTTAACATAGGACGAGAGAAAACATTGATGCATACTTAAGTGAACTTTTGACTCTTTTTTTTTTATTCCTATTACTAGGTAGCGAAAGAGAAACGGAGATTGTTGTCGTCATCCTTCCTTGCGGCATGATCTCTTGTTGAGATCCTATTTCAAATCTGAGCCCCTTCCTTGATGAGTTCTTGCATGTTCTCATTCTCTAACTGTTGTTCTTCACCCACGGTGCCATTGTCAATCGAATATTGGATGATGTCGCGGAGGGAGAAGCAATCCTCGGTGAGATGACCGCTATATTGGTGATAGTCACACCACTTGTGGCGGGCATGGTTGCGACGTAATGGTTGTGGTTGCTTGTACCCTTAGAGAGGAGAAACTTGTCCCTTGGTTTTGAGAGCTTCGTAGGCCTTGGTGACAGTCATGCCATTGAGAGGGGTATAGACACGGTCGTTGGTGGCACCTTTGTGACTTTTGAGGGGTGAGCCACTTGAGCGTGCTTTACCGTGGACCTTTGCCTTGCTGTCGGTGAGCTCTTGCAAACGAGCCTTAAGTTCGGACACTTCTTCCTTGTGAATTTTCCTCTCGAGATCAAGACGGTCTTGCCACAAATCATCCTTGCGGCGGGCATCCTCGACAAGTCTATCCATTTGTTCCCCCAAGGCTCTTATTATGTTGAAGAGCCCTTCGTTGGACACGGAGATTTTCTCACCCTTGTTGTTGTTGCCGTTGGAAGCCATTGGACCTATGGAGAGAACACGGTTGATCTTAGATTGGCCCCACAAACACCTTTTGAGTCAAATGATTTAACCCACGAACAAGAAAAGACTCAACCACATAAGAAAATGACTCTTTTTTTTTTAATTTACAAAAGTCGGAAGGACGTAGTCCTTTTTGGGGTTTCTAGAAAAATAGTGGAATCGTCACACTAGTATATAGACCTTCTCGCTGTCGCGACCCCGGACCCCGCGGGCCCCGGGACCGCGATCTGGACGTCGACTCTAAAACCAAAACTCAGAAATACCGAATTTAAAAATTCCATTTGATACAAAAAGGGTGATCCAAAGGTTTACAAATCAAAGTTTGATAAAAGCCAAATACTACTATCATAAACTTCCACAAGTTTATGCCCAACAAGTAAAAATATACAATTCTTAAAGACGTCATTGTTTGGTACAACTACCCCAAAATGGTTACACATTTACATAATGGAAACCAACATATATCAACCTTCCCCAAAAGAACGAATCCACACTCGACGTCCTCTATCTCGTGATCAGCGAGACTAATCCTTAGCACCTGGGGGGGGGGGGTTAAGGAAAAACAAAGATAAAAGAAAGGGGGTGAGATAAATCTCAATAAGTTACTAATGCAACTACATGACATGCTATGATGCAATATACAATAAGCAATAATAATTATCACATATCACATAGCATTTATCACATAACAGATAGCAGCGGAAATAAACACATAACAAAGGATATAGCCAAGGTTTTCCAAACCGGAACATCCAAATAAAGGATCGCTGCGCAGCTTCAATAATCAACCAATCAACATCTTCATAATAGCATGAAAGCCGAAGAGAAAACCCCCGGTACCGGAACCAATAACCAAAGAAGTGTCACAAGGGACGGGAGACATGCCACAAAGTCATGCTCCAAGAAATAGCTAAAATGCACACAAAGGAGCTAGCTCTTCTCACATCCAAGGCCAATCTGGAGGAGGGTAATAATTGGGCAAAACAATGGTCAACATCATAATGGACTTGGCTGTGCCATCATAATATTTCGCATCGCCCGAAACACACACACAATGCCAGCTGGGCTTCCAAATAAATGCTAAGTAATGAATACTAGCTTAATTAAACAACTTAAGGTTCCAAAGTAGGGAACCATACCAAGAAGTCACCAAGAAAGTGAAATGAACCATCAACACCCAATTAAAGTGTTCCACAATCACAATTAACACTTAATTAATTTCCAACACAAACTTGATCACAAGGGACTCAAATCTATCACTAGAGCGTGCTATAATATTCACTAAGGTCAACTAGAAGGACACCCAAGACTTGGACCAAAACGCGTTCCTTAATCACACAAACTAACAAAGATGTAAAGTTTCAGGGGTTCTGTGCGGCCGCCCAAAGTGGGTTGTGCGGCCGCCCAAAAGGCCTCAAAACAAGAACAACAGCCTTCAGAAAGATGCGCGGCCGCCCAGGAAATTTTGTGCGGTCGCACAATGCTCTGGATTTGCAGAAATCGGGAAGAAGAACATGGGTTCTTCCATTTTCAAACCCAAAACACATTCAACCCAAAATCCAACATTCCAACTCATATACTAAAGTACCAAAACAACTTATAAGTCTAAAAGGACTCCTAAAACAACATTTAACAACCAAAAATCAAGAATCAAACCAACATTCAAGATTTCTCCATTTTTGATCAAAACTCCAAATAAATTCCCAATAAATTCAAAACCCAACCAAACTTCACATACAACACATCAAACATTATCTAAGCATGATATGAACATTTTAGTATTAAGCATTAAAATGGGGGAAAAGTAACTTACTTGAATTTTCTCAAAGTTGATGGATTTCAAATCTTTTTGATTCTACGCGATCCTATCGACGATCTAAACAACGTTCACGTTTTAAGAAATGAACAATAATGAGAGGAAGAAGGAGTAAATGAAGAGAGAAGAAGGAGAAGAAAACTTACCCCAAAAGCTAGAGAGAGAGGGAGAAGATGCTGGGAGAAGAATGGGGGTGGAGTGAGAGAATGGTGAGGGAGGTGAGGGGAGTAGGGAGGGAGTATGAAAAATGTTTAAAATATTTACACTTAGGCCCCCTCTCTCACACTACACACAAACTACACTCCCAACTAACAATTAAGACCCAACATTCATATACTAACACAATGACCCAAATAAAATGCTAGGCATAATTATTATAACACATAAATATTTAAATAAATAATAATTTAAATAAATAAATAAATAAGCAAATAATTAAATAATAATCATTTAATTACTAATAAAATAGAGCCTATATTTCAGGTCGTGACATTCACTCCCCCTTAAAGAAAATTCGACCCGAATTTTAACGAGACTCACCTCAAACAAAAAGCCACGGAAATTTCCTCTCGATCTCATCACGAAGCTCCCACGTCGACTCCTCGATGTTATGATTCCTCCACAGAACTCGAACCAATGAAATACTTTTGCTCCTCAACTCTTGGACTTTGGAATCTAAGATCCGAACCGGTCGTTCCTCATAAGTCATATCGGGCTCAATATCTTCCGGTATCCTCGGTAACACGTGAGACGGATCATGAACATACTTCCGAAGCATAGAAACGTGGAACACGTTGTGCAACCGGTCTAAGGATGGCGGTAACGCAAGACGATACGCTAGAAGTCCAACCTTTCCCAAAATCTCAAACGGACCAATAAACCTCGGAGCCAACTTGCCATTCTTCCCAAACCTACGAATACCCACCTTTGGAGACACTTTCAAGAACACCAAATCACCAATCTGAAAACTAAGATCTCGCCTTCGGTTATCTGCATAGCTTTATGTCGACTCTGGGCTATCTTCAATCGATCCCGGATAACCTTAACTTTCTCAACCGAATCCCGAAGCAAATCAATACCCAAAACTTTCGCTTCACCGACCTCATCCCAACAAATAGGCGATCTACACTTTCTTCCATACAAAGCCTCAAACGGTGCCATCTCGATACTAGCCTGATAACTGTTGTTATAAGAGAATTCCACTAACGGTAGGTGCGAATCCCAAGAATCGGAAAAGTCTATCGAACACGCTCGCAACATATCCTCCAAAATCTGAATAGTCCTCTCGGATTGACCGTCGGTCTGAGGATGAAAAGCAGTACTGAATCGCAAATCTGTACCCAAAGCTTCCTGAAACGCCTTCCAGAATCTAGAAGTAAACCTCGGGTCTCGATCTGACACAATGCTAACCGGAACTCCATGCAATCTAACAATCTCGTCAATATAAAGGGTCGCAAGCTTTTCCATCGAATATCTGATATCAATAGGCAAGAAATGGGCACTCTTGGTCAATCTATCCACTATTACCCAAACACTGTCATACTTCCTACGGGTACGAGGCAGTCCCGTAACGAAATCCATAGTTACATGCTCCCATTTCCACTCGGGAATCTCTAACGGCTGAAGCAATCCCGCGGGTCTCTGATGCTCGGCTTTGACCTGCTGACACGTTAAACACTTCGAAACGTACTCCGCTATCTCCCTTTTCATATTAATCCACCAAAATTGTTGCTTCAAGTCTTGATACATCTTCGTACTACCCGGATGAATAGTATACCTCGATTTGTGACCCTCATCAAGAACTCTCTGTTTAATTCCATCAACATCCGGAACACACAAACGACCACGGAAAGTCAAAACTCCACTCGAACTCACTGAAAAATCCTCGAAATTCTTTTCCTTCAATTTACCCATTATTTTCACCAACTCGGGACCTTCTTTCTGAGCCTCTTTTATCCTCTGAATTAGGGTCGGAGATACCCTAATATTCGCCAAAATAGCCCCATGTCTCGATTCACGAGGAGACCAATCTCGAACATCCTCAAGCATTTTCCATTCTCGAACCATCATCGAAGCCACATAAGATTTTCTACTAATCGCATCGGCTACCACATTCGCCTTCCCCGGATGATAAGAAATCGTGCAATCAAAATCCTTCAACAATTCCATCCATCGGCGCTGTCGGTTGTTCAATTCCTTCTGGGAGAATAGGTACTTCAAACTCTTGTGATCCGTAAAAATCTCAAACTTCGCCCCATAAAGGTAGTGCTTCCATTTGTGCAACGCAAATACAATAGCCGCTAACTCCATATCATGAGTCGGGTAATTCTGTTCACTCGGGGTCAACTTCCTCGAAGCATACGCAATTACTTTCCCATTCTGCATCAACACACAACCCAAACCCTCTTTCGAAGCATCACTATAAATCACTAGGCCATCGCTCCCATTAGGCACAGTCAAGATCGGTGCGGTAGTCAACCTCTTCTTCAATTCCTCGAAACTCTTGTCACATTTCTCGGTCCACACAAACGGAACATTCTTCCGGGTCAACTGAGTCATCGGAGTAGCAATCCTCGAAAACCCTTCAATAAATCTTCGGTAATACCCGGCTAAACCAAGAAAGCTTCTAACCTCTGTCACTGACTCGGGTCTCTTCCAATCCACTATAGCTTCAATCTTTGACGGATCCACAGAAATCCCATCTTTCGAAATAACATGACCCAGAAATGACACCTTCTCGAGCCAAAATTCGCATTTACTAAACTTCGCAAATAATTTCTCCCTCGCAAGAACGGATAAAACTGTCCTCAAGTGCTGCTCATGCTCCTCTCGAGATTTCGAATAAACAAGAATGTCGTCGATGAAAACCACCACAAACGAATCAAGATAAGGATGGAAAACTCGGTTCATCAAATCCATAAACACGGCCGGCGTGTTAGTCAACCCAAACGGCATAACCAAGAACTCGTAATGACCATACCGAGTGCGAAAAGCAGTCTTCGGAATATCCTCCGATCGGACCTTCAACTGATGGTACCCACTCCTCAAATCATGCTTAGAGAAAACCACGGACCCTTGAAGCTGATCAAATAAATCATCAATATGCGGTAGAGGATATCTATTCTTCACCGTAACCTGATTCAACTTCCGATAATCTATACACAATCTCAACGAACCATCTTTCTTCCGCACGAACAAAACCGGTGCTCCCCACGGGGAAACACTAGGACGGATAAACCCTCTATCAAGCAACTCTTGCAACTGAACCTTCAGTTCCTTCAATTCAGCGGGAGCTAACCTATACGGCGCTTTCGAAATCGGAGCCGTACCCGGCAAAAGATCTATACAAAACTCAATCTCACGATCGGGAGGCATATCATACTCGGTAGAGAAAACATCGGGAAATTCCCGAACTACCCGAACACTATCCAAACTAAGGGATTCTTTCCTAGTATCAAGAACACTAGCCAAATACCCCTCACAACCACTATGCAATAATTTTCTCGCTTTCATAAAAGAAATTAAGCGAACCTTTCTACTCAGAGGACTAGCCTCAAACACAAATTTAGGCACATCGGGAATAGAAAAAGTAACAGTTTTCTTACGGCAATCAACGGAAGCATGAAACTTGCTCAACCAATCCATACCCAAAATGACATCAAAGTCTTGGATAGGAAGAACTACCAAATCCGCACAAAGGACTCGACCACAAATAACCACATCACAAGCATGAAAGACTCGATCAGAAATCAAGCATTCTCCTATAGGGGTCGACACCTCTAGCACGTACGGTAAAGACTCGAATGCAGCATTTAACATAGAAGCAAATTACACAGAAATGTATGAATGAGATGATCCTGGATCTACTAACGCTCGTGCGCTCACATTAGACACAGAAACAATACCTCCAATAACGGATGGATCATCGGTAGCTTGTTGTTGATTCATGGCATAAACCTTCCCTTGAACCTTGGGTTTCCCGGCGGCATCCCGCTTCTGACCCTGATTAAAACCAACTCCTGACCCGGATGCTTGTCCTTTGCCTCTAGTACAATCCCTTGCGAAGTGACCCATTTGACCACAATTGGTGCACCTTCCTTGCTTCTTCCAACAACGGTCTTCAGAATGACCTTCCTTTTGACAATACGAACAAAGCCTCCTAATTTGGCTCCCTTGGTTCCCGGAAGTGGTACCCGGGTTCCTTGGGTTTTGTTGCCCTCGGGACTGAGATTGTCCCCCAAAGTTACCTCGGTTATCGATCCTTGGTTGTGACTTGTTCTGCGCTCCTTGCTTACTCGGGTTAGCTACCTCGGTCTTCCTTTTGTGCTCTCCAATATCTTGCTCTATCAAATAGGCTCGGTCCACCGCATCTTGGAACGTCACAATCCGTTGAGCAATCAGTTGAGTACGGATGGAGGTCTTCAATCCCCGAATAAACCTCATAGCCTTTTGTTCCTCGGTCCTCACCAAATAGTCGCAATACCGGGCTAATTCTATGAACTTAGCCGAGTATTGTGCTATAGACAACACACCTTGCTCCAAGTTGAGTAGCTCGATCTCCTTTCGATTCTGATCAACAACCGGAATGAAATGCTCTCTGAACTTATGCACGAACAACTCCCACGCATACACCGTGCGAGTATCATCCCAAGTAGCTTTAATACCTTTCCACCAATGCTCGGCGGCTCCCACAAGCTTGTAAGCCGCAAACCGGACCTTGTCCTCATCCGAACACCCAAATACATCATAAATCTTCTCCATCGACTCGATCCACAACTCAGCTTTCCTTACATCGGGCTCCCCATTGAATTCAATCGGTTTCAACTTCAGAAATTGCTCCAATCCATAGCGGGGTGGTGCTTGCTCTACCCTCGGACCTTGATCATGTATCGCCTTCATGGCCGCCTCAAACATGCCTTGAAACATGGCACGGGCTTCTTCCCTTGTATCATTCTGATTCTGTGCCCCACTAGTACCTCCTCTGTTTCTTCTTCCAGACATTTTGAGTAATTACCTGCATAAGACATCAACCGTTAATCACTCCGCACACTACTACCCACCTAGGTCATACTAATCCTCCTAGACTTATACATAGAGCTAATGCCATAGCTCTGATACCAACTGTCGCGACCCCGGACCCCGCGGGCCCCGGGACCGCGATCTGGACGTCGACTCTAAAACCAAAACTCAGAAATACCGAAGTTAAAAATTCCATTTGATACAAAAAGGGTGATCCAAAGTTTTACAAATCAAAGTTTGATAAAAGCCAAATACTACTATCATAAACTTCCACAAGTTTATGCCCAACAAGTAAAAATATACAATTCTTAAAGACGTCATTGTTTGGTACAACTACCCCAAAATGGTTACACATTTACATAATGGAAACCAACCTATATCAACCTTCCCCAAAAGAACGGATCCACACTCGACGTCCTCTATCTCGTGATCAGCGAGACTAATCCTTAGCACCTGGGGGGGGGGGGTTAAGGAAAAACAAAGATAAAAGAAAGGGGGTGAGATAAATCTCAATAAGTTACTAATGCAACTACATGACATGCTATGATGCAATATACAATAAGCAATAATAATTATCACATATCACATAGCATTTATCACATAACAGATAGCAGCGGAAATAAACACATAACAAAGGATATAGCCAAGGTTTTCCAAACCGGAACATCCAAATAAAGGATCGCTGCGCAGCTTCAATAATCAACCAATCAACATCTTCATAATAGCATGAAAGCCGAAGAGAAAACCCCCGGTACCGGAACCAATAACCAAAGAAGTGTCACAAGGGACGGGAGACATGCCACAAAGTCATGCTCCAAGAAATAGCTAAAATGCACACAAAGGAGCTAGCTCTTCTCACATCCAAGGCCAATCTGGAGGAGGGTAATAATTGGGCAAAACAATGGTCAACATCATAATGGACTTGGCTGTGCCATCATAATATTTCGCATCGCCCGAAACACACACACAATGCCAGCTGGGCTTCCAAATAAATGCTAAGTAATGAATACTAGCTTAATTAAACAACTTAAGGTTCCAAAGTAGGGAACCATACCAAGAAGTCACCAAGAAAGTGAAATGAACCATCAACACACAATTAAAGTGTTCCACAATCACAATTAACACTTAATTAATTTCCAACACAAACTTGATCACAAGGGACTCAAATCTATCACTAGAGCGTGCTATAATATTCACTAATGTCAACTAGAAGGACACCCAAGACTTGGACCAAAACGCGTTCCTTAATCACACAAACTAACAAAGATGTAAAGTTTCAGGGGTTCTGTGCGGCCGCCCAAAGTGGGTTGTGCGGCCGCCCAAAAGGCCTCAAAACAAGAACAACAGCCTTCAGAAAGATGCGCGGCCGCCCAGGAAATTTTGTGCGGTCGCACAATGCTCTGGATTTGCAGAAATCGGGAAGAAGAACATGGGTTCTTCCATTTTCAAACCCAAAACACATTCAACCCAAAATCCAACATTCCAACTCATATAATAAAGTACCAAAACAACTTATAAGTCTAAAAGGACTCCTAAAACAACATTTAACAACCAAAAATCAAGAATCAAACCAACATTCAAGATTTCACCATTTTTGATCAAAACTCCAAATAAATTCCCAATAAATTCAAAACCCAACCAAACTTCACATACAACACATCAAACATTATCTAAGCATGATATGAACATTTTAGTATTAAGCATTAAAATGGGGGAAAAGTAACTTACTTGAATTTTCTCAAAGTTGATGGATTTCAAATCTTTTTGATTCTACGCGATCCTATCGACGATCTAAACAACGTTCACGTTTTAAGAAATGAACAATAATGAGAGGAAGAAGGAGTAAATGAAGAGAGAAGAAGGAGAAGAAAACTTACCCCAAAAGCTAGAGAGAGAGGGAGAAGATGCTGGGAGAAGAATGGGGGTGGAGTGAGAGAATGGTGAGGGAGGTGAGGGGAGTAGGGAGGGAGTATGAAAAATGTTTAAAATATTTACACTTAGGCCCCCTCTCTCACACTACACACAAACTACACTCCCAACTAATAATTAAGACCCAACATTCATATACTAACACAATGACCCAAATAAAATGCTAGGCATACTTATTATAACACATAAATATTTAAATAAATAATAATTTAAATAAATAAATAAATAAGCAAATAATTAAATAATAATCATTTAATTACTAATAAATTAGAGCCTATATTTTGGGTCGTGACACTCGCGGTCCCATATACTCATCGGATTCCACCACGTTTGTGAATCCTACATGTGTCGGGATTAAACTAAATTAATGTAGCAAACATACATGCGGGGACAAATTTTTTTTTTTCGTCCATAATAACCACTTGGGGACGGAGTTTTATTTCATCCCAAAACAACGAGTGGCATGTATGATTTGAAGACATTAGTTTAGGGAAATCTCGGCACATGGAAACCGACTTGAGTCACGGAGTGTTAGACCCTAACTAGAATTGTGTGGTTTGTGCTCGGCTAATGAGAGGCTTAAAGGTCACCTCCGGCATGTAGTCATGAACTACGCCACGGGCTGAGGTTTACCGCTTCAAAAGAGTCAAGGTCTGGTGGAGCTTGAAACTTCCTAGGACGGGCCTCGACGGGTTTGGGGTTGGACTTGTACGACTCGATAGTGAGCAGTTGATAAGAATTGTGCGCGTAGTGTGAGGTCTAACAAGGGACAATTTTTTTTTTTTAAAAGGAAAAAAACAAAAAACAAATAAGCATGTAATTTACAACTTTCGAATCACCCGTGTGACCGATAAAAATGAACAGGAAATAAAAGTTGTTCTGTGCAGGCCCGGTGCCCACACACTGTCAAAACTGTCCATTCTGTTCACTGTTTTTGTTTCTGGGAAATGCCCAGAAGCGCGCGCATTCAGAAGCCTACTCGGGAGGCGCGCGCGTTAGACTGAGAGAAGTGGAGGCGCCCGCTTGTGGGCAGTACCTGCAAATCAGCGGGTTCAAGGTATTGCATTGACCCTAAATTATAGAACTTTTTTCCCTTGCAGTAAACGTTAGCACAGAAACATGGAATTGAAGGACAAGATGGAGGCGGGCGATTCTGGTAATTAGGGTCGGACGCGCGCGCTTTAGGCCAAGAAGGCCAGAGGCGCGCGCTTCCTACCGTTTTTACCAGAATGCCCAGAAAATAAAATAAAAGAACACCAAAAATGAAAAACGCAAGTTTAACCCTCTATTTCCCCAGCAGAGTCGCCACTGTTGATACCTCGGGGAACCACGGCTTGGCTAGAGCGGTGAATTACCTAGGTTGTCTAATTGATTTTAGGAGTCGCCACCCATGTTTTAGAGGAACGCGAGAAAACCTAAGAAAATAGCTTTTTTTATTGATTACGAAACCAAAGATTCTTGAGATGAGGGGTTCGGGGGTTAGGTGACAGAGTGGGAAGTACTTAAACACCCACTCTGCCCCGCTTACGCGGGTCTTGCTACTTTTGGTGTTCTAATGCTAAATGTCCTTCAATTTGTTAATAAAAAGTGCTAATAATTACAATGAAAAGAAAGGGGAAATTTACAAAGGAAAAATAAAGGAGAATTGCTTATTTATTGATTTATGCTAAAGATTACATGTCGAATTATTGCTAGATAATTGCATTAAGAAATGAGAATGTAAATTAAAGTGGAATTAAAATGTTGGGATGTAACCTTGACCAAACTTCAATAGTGAAGTGGTCTTTTGGTTGTATCCCTTTTTATGGAGATTGCATACACATTAGAGGTGAAGAATGTAATTTAAAAGGTTTTTTGTTTAAGAAGTGATAAAGAGAGAATATAAGATAAAACAAGAATTGAGAGGAAGAAAATGGACATTGTACCTTGTGCTCGCAAGAGGAAGGACCAAACTTTGTGTATAATGACTACCTTTGAAAATGGACTTTTGTGTGTTTAGAGTGTTTTTGACTCAAGAATTCTTCCTCCCTTTCCATGGTGGAATTAAGAGTTATTTATAGGTGTTAGGGAAGTGTTTTTGGTCACAAAGATGGCCCTTCCCCGGATCAAGCTAAGGCATAATGGCCTTGGGGGTTACAAATCAGAAAAGGAGGGAAATTTTGCCAAATCTGAGATTCTGGAAGCGGGAAGCGCGCGCTTCCCACCCCCCCCCTATGTGAGGAGCACGCCTCCCACAAAGGAGGGCAAAGGCGTGCGCATCCCAGCTTCAGAAAATTCATATTTTAGCCCAAATGTTAACCCCGTTATGCAGTTAGGCCCCCTAAACTAACAGAATTAGTCCAAAAACTTAACGAACATCACGAAAGTCAACGAAAATAAATGAAACAAAGACTCAAGGTTGACTTTTCCACTTAGTCAAATCCAAGACTAACGGAGTAAGTCAGGAACTTAACAGAAAGTAACGAAAGTTAACGAAAAGTAACAAAACTTAACAGAAAAGAGGAAGACAAAGAATGTGTATGAAATCGGGACATAAGAGGTCCAAGGCGGGGTGTCTACAAGATGATAAGGTCTTGGTGTGATAAAGTCTCGAACGGTATGTTTGCTTGAGTCTTTTTGAGTTGAACCGACGGCGGATCTTCGGATGCAGCCTGTGCTTTTGATCTTGGAGAAGGGGGTGCTGTATTGCAGAAACATTGGGATTGGCCGTAACTCTGCTTATAGAGTTAACATATTGGCATTGCCCGCTATAACTCAGCCGGGTGAGTCTGGCATATTGAATCTTTTTCCTTTTCTCTAAGACTTCCTTCATAATCTCGCTGTGAGTTCTAACAAGAATCATCAAATTCATTCATATTATCGGAGCCTTCATTTAAAACCAAGAGGCCTTTTGACTGGGAGTGTTTAGGGACCATTGAAGTTTGATCCCTTTCATATAAGACTTTTCCACATTGCATTGCTTGAGCATTGTTGTCCCAAAAGACTGTCGGTTGCGAAGCCCCAATATTGCCCTTTGCTTGTATCACCGTAATGCCGTAGCCCAAAAGATTGTAGATTGCGAAACCCCTTGATACCTTTGGTGTCGAATTGAGGATGACTCGGCTGGAGACACTGAAGTGAATTTCTTCTTGCCGAGGGAGCCTTTAAAACTTGACCGTACCCCCTAAAGTGACACCATTGATTAGGAGTGGAACGAGAAGGGCCTATCCTTGATCGGGGGAACAAGTATGAGCATACATGATAAGAAGGTGCTTCTCGACATTCCTTTTGAGAGACTTTGAGGATAGTCTCACATATATTTCTTGAGCGTAGCCCTAGGGCTCATTAACTGTCAAATGAAGCAAGAGAAGTTTTCATTCTTGAGTCACATAGCCCCTAGGGCGTCATCATTTGTTGAGCAAAGAAAGAGACTCGTCCTCGTGTGGGGGAACAATCATAAGAGGACATGGCAAGAGTTACGCAATTTCTCGGCATACATACGTGTGAAGCTCAAAAATTGAGTCACATGTTGTGGCCATTTGTGATCCAAACCAATTGGCTTGCTGGGGATTACTTGTGCAACCTCGGGCCTTCTTTTTCATGAACCCAAAAATGGCACACTACTGGAGAACAATATCCCAAAACAACCTTTGATTGTGCTACATCTTGTCGAGCCTTTTGCCATTCTAAAGTTGACTCGGTGGGGAATTGGCTTGCTGAGGAGATTCAATGTTGAACTCGTGTCTTCATAAGAGGCTAGGGATCTCTATTTCTATTTCCCTTCTCTCTCTCACTCTCTCATTTTTTTATGACGCACCCTGTTTTTTGCCTAGACCGCCTTTTCGGGTTTTCAATCTAGCAGGCATCTCTTTTGCGTCTTCATTTTTCATTTTTTTTTGACTCAATTAATGAGGAAGTGTGCATTGACTCTAGATGAGGATGAGAGACATGTGATTTTGCGGTGAGGACCTTTTGTCACTAATGATGAGTGACATTGACTTGGCTAGGGAAGTAGCCCCTAGTATTGACTTTGTATATATTTGTTGAATGACTCACGAAGGCAAGTAAGTTATTAAGAGAGAAGAGAAGGAAAACCCCAATTTGATTGCAAGAAATTGGGAGTATGCAGAAAGAATAGAAGCCCTAGACTCGACAAGGAACATAAAGTGATTCCAAATCTAGGAAAGTTGTTCAATCTTGAGGTGATTAATTCATTGGCAAATGAATCGTACAAAGATGTCTTGACAAGTTCGAGATGAAGGCCGATCACCATAACGCGCTAGGGCTAAACATATCTTCTTTCTTGCATGAGACCGGACCCGAAGGTTGCCTACGTTCCTCCAGTGTAGAGGCTCAGGTAACCGTAGTTCTTGTGGATGCTCCATTCGTCGAGATGGTTGTTGCTTCGTTGATCTTGTTCTTCTTTGATTGAGGGGGATTTTTTTTTTAATTTTTTGTGCTCTAACTTTTGCCTAGGTTGATTTGAGGATTTCAACCTAGCGAGCCTTTTTTTTTTTTTTTTTTTATCCCCTTTTGAAAACTTTGCTTCATGATTGTTTCTCCACCTGTCTTCATTGTTGATGCCGTCGTCGATGTTTATCCCCTAGGCATTCAAGCGATGGCCTTCGTTCTAGAACTTTTTTAGACATCTTTTCATCATTTTGCCAAGAATTAAATTTAACAACTTGGAATGGTGTATGAGGACAAGAACAACTTTAATTTGATAATTGACTCGAACATTCACACAAGTGGGACGAAAGAAAACTTTAATGCACACTTAAGAG
Source organism: Campanula takesimana (assembly GCA_026119855.1). Lineage (NCBI taxonomy): Eukaryota > Viridiplantae > Streptophyta > Magnoliopsida > Asterales > Campanulaceae > Campanula > Campanula takesimana. The sequence goes on along the minus strand of JAOWBW010001954.1, from coordinate 7,911 downwards.
GACTTTTGACCCTTTTTTTTTTTTTAAATCCTATTTCTAGGTAGAGGAAGAGAAACGGGGATTGTAGTCGTCATCCCCCATGTCGTTGTAGTCCTCATTGTCGTTGTAGTCTTCCATGTCACTATATTCTTCATTGTCATTGCTCGGATTACTCGGGAACCCTTCGTCGTCGAGGCTTGTCTCATAGGAGGACTCGGCCGCTTATCGGAGCAAATTGTCAACTCTAATTCCCGCATCGTACATGCTTGCAAAATCCGGATAAAAGGCCCCACTAAGACGAGTGCGGTAGTCCATTTTCAAACACTTCAAGAAGATGTACGTTTGTTCCTTCCTTGAGGGCCTATCAACCATCTCTGCTAACATGTCATTCCAACGTCGAGAAAAGTCCCCAAATGATTCATTACCCTCTTGCATGGTGCTCTCCAATTCTTTCTTGGTAGGACGGAACATGGAATTGCCTTGTTATTGTGACTTGAAGGCAAGCATAGCGGCATCCCAATTGAGGCGGGTGGAAACTGAAAGACCCATATACCAATCTTTTGCGACCCCCTCGAGAGTAAGTGGGAAGCATTGTGCCATCATTTGAGGAGACACTTTCTTTGGTAGCATGGCCCAAATGTAGGATTTGACATGAGCATCGGGACAAGAGGTGCCTTTGAACTTGCCAATATCGGGCATCTTGAATTTTTCAAGAAGAGCCACCATAGTGTTCACGAGAAAATAAGCATGATGAAGATCGGATCTTGGGCCTTTGTGCAAATTTAGCCCCTAAGCTTTTGGTCAATGTAGGACATGAGAGTGTTGACCAAACCGGCATCGAAACTTTGGACCTCCTTTCTTTCATTCGTGAGCCCCTTTAATTGGTTCTCGAGTTTGGCTACTTCTTTCTTATGGGCCATTTCCATATGCTCGTAACGGGCTTGCCATAAATCATCCTTGCGACGGACATTCTCGGCTAGTGCATCAATTTGCCCTTTCAATGCTTTCACCATGTTGAATAACTCTTCATTGGACACATAAATGTTCTCACCCTTGTTGTTGTTGCCGTTGGAAGCCATTGGACCTATTGAGAGAACACGGTTGATCTTAGATTGGCCCCACAAACACCTTTTGAGTAAAATGATTTCACTCACAAACAAGAAAAGACTCAAACCACATAAAGAAAATGACTTTTTTTTATTTATTTATTTACAAAGTCGGAAGGACATAGTCCTTTTTTGGGGTTTCTAGAAAAATAGTCGAATCGTCACACTAATATATATACCATCTCGCGGTCCCATATACTCATCGGATTCCACCATGCTTGTGATTCCTACATGTGTCGGGATTAAACTAAATCAATCTAGTAAAGCATACATGCGGGGACGAATTTTTTATTTTCATCCAAAATAACCACTTTTGGGGACGGATTTTTATTGCGTCCGTATCAACAAGTTGGCATGTATGATTTGAAAACATTAGTTTAGGGAAATCTCGGTACATGAAAACCGACTTGGTCACGGAGTGTTAGAAAGTCGCGACCCCGAACCCCGCGGGCCCGAGACCGCGAGCTGGACGTCGACTTAAAACCAAAACTATGAAATACCGAAGCTAAAAATTCCATTTGATACCAAAAGGTAATGATCCAAAGTTTTACAAAACCAAGTTTGATAAAAACCAATTACAACTATCATAAACTCCCACAAGTTTATGCACAACAAAATACAAATACACAAATCCTAATGACGTCAAAGTTTGGTACAAATACCCCAAAAGGTTATACATTTAAATAATGTAAACCGATCCATAACAACCTGCCCCAAAATCTCAATCCTCTCGACGTCCTCCTCGATCCGCGAATCCTAATCCTTTTCCTCCTGGGGGGGGGGGGTTAAGGAAAAACAAAGATGGAAATAAACGGGGTGAGATAAAATCTCAGTAAGATACTAATGCAACTACATGACATGCTAATATGCAATGACCAATAGCAATTAACATAAGACAGATAGCAGCGGAATAATAAGTGACATGCTGTCAAACAGTAATAACCAATAATCAATAATATAAATAACCATATAACAACAAATGAGAGGCTCCCTATCGCCAACCGTCCCATACCGGTTGGAAATAACGACCAGCTCATCATGCAACACATAAAGCTGAAATAAACACTCATAAGTGGATACATAGCCAAGGTTTCATCCAACTGAAAGAACCAAATAAAGGTCGCTGCGCAGCTTCAATAATCAACAATCAACATCTTCATAGCAGCATGAAAGCTCGAAGAGAAAACCCCGGTACCGGAACCAATAACCATAAGAGTGTCACAAAGGATAAGGACCATGACACAAAGTCATGCCCGTTAGCCAGATACATTCACAAAGGAACGCTGACTTATCCTTTCCAAGGCCAATCTGGAAAAGGGGTATAGAAGGGGGCAAAACAATGGTCAACATTATAATGGACTTGGCTTTGCCATTATAATCTTTCCCATCGCCCAAACGCACACAAAATACCAGCTGGACTTTCAAATAAATGCTAAGTAATAATAATTTAGCATGAATGAAAACTTAAGGTTCCAAAGTAGGGAACCACACCAATTAATCACCATAAGGATGCAAACGATTACTCATGAAGAGTTCAACAACAACGAACACAAGAAGTTTCTCATAAAAGAGCACAACAACGATAAACGGAATCTCTCATAAAGAGCACAACAACATTGATCATTAAAATAAGATGATTCCAAGACAAGGACCCATACCAAACACGTCCTAAGGATGATACCCACCAGTTATTCATAAAGAGCACAACCCAAACGGTCGCTCACCAATGGCACAATGACTATTACCACAATGACCCTAAACATTTACTCATAAAGATATACTAGGACTATGAACTCAACCATCTCATCACACCTGGAATTCCAAAGTAGGAAATCAGAATGGATACACCTTAAGGTTAATCAAACCGTAAGTACCCAATCGCCAATTCACGCTTTATCTCCGTTCATAACGAACCCATTCTAAACACCCCAAACGAATCCGAAAGGTTACCTTATTAGAACATGATCACGACAGGACTAAACCCTACACCTTGGTGTTCAATAACAACCCTCTAGGTACTATAGGACATCGCCTAAAACCTAGACCAAGTCTTACGCGAAATTCAATTCGGTTGGAACAAACACGAACACATCATAAGATGCCCAAACAATACTTGATCAAATTACATAGCTCTATTGTTCACAAAGGAACCAATTTTAATTACTAAAGTGTTCCACGGTGTTATCTTAAGTTAATTAGAAGAAGGAAACCTAAACTAGGTAAGCCATTAGTCTTAAACCAAGCAAAAAGGTCAAATTCCTGGAACAGGGGGCGGGCGGGCGCCTGGCATGGGGCAAGCGGGCGCCTGAATGACCAGAAGGTCTGGTCATCAGAAAATGACCTGTAGGCGGGCGCCTGGAGGGGGTCGGGCGGGCGCCTGGTCTGGATTCCAGTCGGGAAAACAGAGCTGGGTTCCTTAAGTTCGAACCAAAATCACCCCAATCTCTAAATACTCCAAACCAATCCTTCTAACAAATTCCACAATGAACCAAAACCACATTTAAGCTAAGAGGGGACCTAAATCACATCATCTAACAACTCCAATCCAAGATTAAATCCCAAAATCATAATATCACCATTTTTTGCCCAAAAACTCAAATAAATTCCAAATAAATCTCAAACTCAATCAAACTTCATATATAACAACTAAAGTATTATATGAACATGAAAGGAACATTTTAGCATAAAAATGGGGGAAAAGTAACTTACCCGGATTTTCTCAAAGTTGATGGATTTCAAATATTTTTGGCTTCCAACGATCCTATCGACGATCTAAACAAGATTCATGTTTTAAGAAATGAGAAATAATGAGGGGAAGAGAAAGAAAATGAAGAGAGAAGAGAGAAAAGAAAAACTTACCAATTGCTTAGAGAGAGAGAGAGAGAGTTGGCTGGAATGGAGTGGGGGGTGAGGGGGAAGAGTGAGGGAGAAGAGAAGGAGTAGGGAGGGAGTAGGGAAAAATGATTAAAGAATTTACACTTAGGCCCCCTCCTCTACACTACACACAAATACTCCCCACTAAGAAATAAGACTCGACAATTCTACACTAGCACAAATGACCCAAATAAAATGCTAGGCAAATTTTTATAACACATAAATTGCACACATAAATTTAAATAAATAATAATTTAAATAAATAAATAAGCAAATAATTAAATAAAAATCATTTAATTACTAATAAAATAGAGCCTATATTTCGGGTCGTGACATTCACTCCCCTTAAAGAAAATTCGACCTGAATTTTAACGAGACTTACCCGAAAGACCAATTTGCTACGGATACGATAGTTCCGCCATTACTCAAATTCCTCAATTGCCCAATCTAACCCACTACAAGGTAACCTTAAATGATGCTTACGATAACACTACCTCATGAATCGAATCGTTCCATCATTATCTTTATTACTAATCAAAATCCGTACTCAAAATCGAAGAATCCAAATTATTTCCATACGTAATTCTCGAGATATCTCAAGCTCGCCTTATTCATAACCTTAACTACACCGCAAAGGTACTTCCATTTGTAAATCGCATACTTAGTATTATTCCCCAGAAATTCAAAACATTACCATCTCGAGCTAAATTAGCTTTTTAATATATGAAGAGCTAAAGAAATTTTCCATCCCCATAATAATCACCAAAGGCTATATCTCTAAGGATTCCCATTATAGTGCTCTCGCTCTAGATAGCACCTTAAACTAGAGGTGTAATATAAACCCAAAATTTTAATACAAAATGTTCACTTAAATTTACGCCATAATATCATCGTCATAACGCTCCAATCCTTGAAAGCCAAAAATAATTACGAATACTCAATAATCCGAAAATTATTTAAATTTTATCTTCAAGGGATTTCCTCTAATTCCTTTTCTTGAATTGATAATCCGCGCTTCTATACCCCAAAGGAGTTTAGCAATCCCTAAATCTCCAACAGCTGACCCACATTAGATTTTCGCGTATACATTTATTAACTTAAAGGTACTTAGGCTCAGTAGTACTGCCATCATAATAAACCCGTTAGCTAGTCACATTCCTACTGACCCAATACCAAATCATAGTATTCTTTAATATGCCCAAGTATTTATACTCAACTTTCTTCACATAATTGTAGTCCAAAACAAGAAATGCTACCAAGGCAAGATTTAGAACCATAGAACCACTATCTAACCAAAATTTCAAAATGCCTTTAACATAGATCGAGAAATTATTACTCTCCCAAAATGTACTTAGTCCTTTCTAACTTAACACGCTTACCACCATTAATGATCATAACTCCTACAACAAACTCATCATCCATAACAGATCGTACACCTCTCCATACTAATCTATTCCGATGCATTCACGGAGATGTATTAAAAGTGACTAAAATTTTCCTCAAAAGATCCTCATTGAATCCTCAACTCCTATAACCCAACCGTTGTCATAAGGACATTGATCTAAATATTAGCACTACAACCTTGTACTATAACAACTCAATTTAACTCAAGGTTCTCCCCAATTACTAGGTACTATTCAGAAATAAAATAGAAATTTTCACAAACGATAAATACGCCCAACAATTCACCGAAACTAAATACTCGGATTTCAATTAAGAAAAGATAGGTATAACACTACGCAAAGGAACGGTCTCAAATAATTTTAAGAAATCAGGAATGGAGAATATAACCATCTTCCTACAACAATCAACTAAAGCAAGAGTAACATCAAAATCTTGTAATAGCAACATGGCTAAATTAGCAGGTAAGACATAACCATACTTAAGCACATCATAAGCACATAAGACTTCATCAGATACCCTAAACTCCTCCATAGGAGTAGACACCTACAACACATAGTCGAAGACTCAGAAGAAATAAATGCAACTAATGCATAGTAACACATAAATGCGATGATCCTAAAATGCACGCGCTCGCTCTCACGACGCAAAATAATACCTCCTGAAATTTATCCGTTACCTCGTGAGTGCTGATTGGTCGCAAATACCCTACCCTGAACTTTTAGGGTTTCCCGAAGCATCCCTCTTCTGACCCTGAGGTATTCCAATTCCTGCCCTCGATGACTGAACTCTAAACCTCGGACAATCTTTGACGAAGTGTCCCAACTGACCACACTTCACACATTTTCCTTGCTTCTTCCAACACTTGTCTTCTGAGTGTCCTTTCCTCTGACAGTAGCTGCAGACTTTCCCATTTCGTGTCCCCTTATTAGAACCTCGATTTCCTACTGTTGGTTGCCCTTGAAGTTGCCTTCTGAATCGAGTTTGCACTCCAGAATTACCTCTGTTATCTGAATGTTGCTGTTGTGACTCACTCTGCCCTCCTTGCTTACCCGGGTTAACCCTCTCAGTATTCCCTTTGTGTTCCCCAATATCCTGCTCAATCAAGTAGGCTCGATCCACCGCATCCTGATAAGGTTGAATTCTTGGGCTAAAAGTTGAGTCCTAATAGCTGTCTTCAAACCCCCGATCAATCTCATCGCTTTCTGCTCCTCGGTCCGCACAAGGTAGTCACAACACATAGCTAATACTGCAAACTTAGCCGAGTACTGTGCTACTGACATCATGCCTTGCTCCAAGCTGAGGAACTCGATCTCCTTCCGGTTTTGATTCACTAGAGAGATAAAATGATCCTTGAATTTCCTCACGAACCACTCCCAAGGATATGGTACAAGAGTCGCATCCCAACTGGTCTTCAGTGCCTTCCACCAATGTTCCGCAGCCCCCACGAGCTTATAAGCTGAAAACAGAACCCTATCCTCATCAGTGCAACCAAAGATCTCATAGATTTTCTCCATTGATTCTATCCATAGCTCGGCCTTCTTCACATCAGGCTCACCGTCGTACTCACTTGGTTTCAACTTCAAGAACTGTTCCAACCCATATCGCGGAGGTGCTACATGTTCCTCTCTCGGCCCTTGGTCATAAATTGCTTTCACGGCGCTTCAAACCTGTCCTGAAACATTACACGGTTTTCTTCCTGTAGACCATTCTGATTCTGAGTCCCCCTGATGCTTCACCAGCTCTTCTTCTAGCCATCACAAACAAATACCTGCATAAAACATCAACCGTTACTCACTCCGAACACAACTACCCTCCTAGGTCATACTAGTCCACCTAGACTTATACTTAGAGCCAAACCATAGCTCTGATACCAACAGTCGCGACCCTGAACCCCGCGGGCCCGAGACCGCGAGCTGGACGTCGACTTAAAACCAAAACTATGAAATACCGAAGCTAAAAATTCCATTTGATACCAAAAGGTAATGATCCAAAGTTTTACAAAACCAAGTTTGATAAAAACCAATTACAACTATCATAAACTCCCACAAGTTTATGCACAACAAAATACAAATACACAAATCCTAATGACGTCAAGTTTGGTACAAATACCCCAAAGGTTATACATTTAAATAATGTAAACCGATCCATAACAACCTGCCCCAAAATCTCAATCCTCTCGACGTCCTCCTCGATCCGCGAATCTAATCCTTTTCCTCCTGGGGGGGGGGTTAAGGAAAAACAAAGATGGAAATAAACGGGGTGAGATAAAATCTCAGTAAGATACTAATGCAACTACATGACATGCTAATATGCAATGACCAATAGCAATTAACATAAGACAGATAGCAGCGGAATAATAAGTGACATGCTGTCAAACAGTAATAACCAATAATCAATATATAAATAACCATATAACAACAAATGAGAGGCTCCCTATCGCCAACCGTCCCATACCGTGGAAAAAAACGACCAGCTCATCATGCAACACATAAAGCTGAAATAAACACTCATAAGGGATACATAGCCAAGGTTTCATCCAACTGAAAGA
>JAOWBW010001953.1:111775-153344 GCA_026119855.1 Campanula takesimana | reverse complement strand
TAGTGGGTGCATTAGCACCCACTACAATTAACGTAGGCAACTTTAATATAACTCCAATTAGGCTCACAACTAAATCACCTCATGATAGGAAGGTTGAGTCCCCTACGCGCCCCTCTAAATTCTGAAAGCATTTTCTAATTTTTTTCATGGACTGCATAACTAATGCATCCACAACGCAATAGCATTGCGCTCAATCATTTCCATCGTCAATCGCTTTTTAAACCATTCCCTGAAAAATTACAGCTAATTAAACCCTCTCATTGGATGCTCAACGCAAGTGAATTTTCACCTAAAATTAATGTTGTAATATAATTATCCCAATGAAATTCTAGAAATTATCATTAATATATCATTGGATGGTTTATCAATGAAACTTTTTTTTTATTTCTTCAGGATTCTCGAAACCCAATGGATTTCTCGAAATGGACCGCAAGCATACAACAAGATGCTAACTTGAACGATTCCTTGAGAGAAAACAAGATAATGTGTACGGAGAAGAACACAATGGATTCTCGAAAATGACTCTGACTTGTCAATGGTTACATTCCCGGGAAATCCATTCGTACAATTAGATCATGTGAAAAAGTGGAGGATACCAAGGAAACAGGAAAGGCGTTCTATTCTAAGCAGCATTGATAATATGTTTTGATCTGAAAATATGCCTAAAGATACAAAAAGGGAAAATCTTGATGATGAAAGAGAAAAAAAAAATTTGAGAATATTTCATAGAATCTCATACATACTTTATCCAAGCATAAATTTCATACTTCCCCCATCTCAAAATACAAATCTCAAAACAAAATAAATACCGAGTATCAAGGTAAATTAAAAATATGCTTTAAGTACTTTTACATTTCATACACAAATAAATTTCATACTCCCCATCTCAAAAACAAAATATTGATTTCACAATTTTCACACTCCCCAATAGTAGTTTCTTTCTCTCTATTTGTGTGTGTTCAATAGTGCATCGGCACAATGCCATGGATGCAAGACCCATGACATGGATTCATTTCCTCAAACTTAGCAATGGTCGGAGCCAAGTTGAAGATTGCCATTGGGAACAATTGATAATACATGTCTTCAAGTTCCTCTGTGTTCTGAATCTTATTTTGGACTGTAATTGATATTCTGGATTCCCCCAGTCATTAAAGTGGCAGAAAACTGTTTCTCATAAAAATAATACACCTGTTTACTTTTATCAAGCCGTCCCTGCCGCGTTCTTGGAACTTTCCTGACTTGAAATCATCAAATAAATCGACTTTTCCATTTTTCACATCCGCACATGTTTTTTCTTTTCCCTTTTCCACATCCACTTCTTCTTCCTTATTATCTCCATACCAATCATTTATATTTTTCAAAACTTTTTGGCTTTCATCAGCATTAATTAAGGATTCCCAATCTGAATCAAATGATGCATTCAACTTGCGAAGAAGGTGACAACTCCTGTTACCCTTTATTATGTCATCTACGTGGTAGAGGAAAAGCTCCTCCTCCACCAATCCCAAAAGATTGGATTTTCAAGCAAAGCATCAACTCGGGTTTCATAACTGAAAGTAAATGCATAAAAATATATAAAATATGTGTGTGACTATAGCACATGGATTTACAATAAAATTAATGAGCCTCACAGTGGATCATTTGGGGAAGATATACTCTTCATTTTCTCAATAAGATCCGCTATCTAAAAATGGAGGGGATCCTTCTCCGGGTTCAACTTTAGAATGCTATTAAGTTTAGATATTGCATCCGATAATGCATTAAAGTCATTCCTTACTGCTCTTGCATCCTCTGTGAAACAATAATGAAACATCACTTACACAAAGTTCTAAGCAACCTTCAAATACTACATTTAGGTTTGATTAAAATTTTGCAAGAGTATCGTAGAGGTTGAATGCAAGTAGCAAGACAAGTTGCTAATCCTATAAACTTTCTCATCAGTTAGTGGTGATTAATTTAATAATAATAAGAAGAAAAGTTGACAACTAACCCATTCCTATATTATTGCTTTAATAACATATAACCTTGAATCTAAAGACATACAATAAGCCATAAGAGAAAACATAACACGACGTACGTATCTTCCGTACAGAACGCAATAATTATCCTCTTCAACAAGTGAAGATTCATCAATTAGATCATCGTTGTTGTTATCACTTTTTTTGCTCGAGCTAGCCCCCTTCTTAATTTTCTTACTCAAGCTTGTTCTCTTATCAGCAACAACGGTTGCTTTCTCATCTTCCTTCCTTAAGATCTTAGAACTCTTGCTCAATTTAGTCACAAAACCATCATCTTCACTCACAATATTCTCCTTGTAACTATATAAATATCATCTAGGTCAAGGCTACATGTAACATCCCCACAATGGTTATGTAACATCCGAATACCTTCAATCATTCCCTGAAAAATAAGTAAACAATAATTTGTTAATATTTTAGTTAAAAGACATGCAGATAAATAAAACATAAATGCAAAGTTTCTAACCTTAGTACAGAGACAGAGAAGGAAGACGAATAGATTCTCCCATGTTCATCTTTTTTTTTAAAAAAAAAAAAAAAGTGTTTGAGGGATTCGAACTTATAATCACCTGCACACAACTCTAGGGCCAAGTAATGCTCTTTCTTACCTGCTTCTCCTCTATGGACTCTTGTGAACCGAAATGCTAGATTTGTGTGTCGTACGTCCTTCAGCTCCTTCTGGACACTATCCAAAACAAAGCTTTCTGAACTTCTGCATGACGCATTTGTGGGTAATTCCATTTCGTGTAAATAAAACACTTTTTCTATCGCAATTTCCATAGTCAATTGTGGGTTCAAATGAGATTTGAATATCTCCCGTCCCTTCAAAATGGTGAAGGGGCGGAAAATATTCAAATCTCATTTGAACCCACAATTGACTATGGAAATTGCGATAGAAAAAGTGTTTTATTTACACGAAATGTAATTACCCACAAATGCGTCATGCATAAGTTCAGAACGTTTGTTTTGGATAGTGTCCATTACCTGAAGGACGTACGACACAAATCTAGCATTTCTGTTCACAATAGTCCATAGAGGAGAAGCAGGTAAGAAAGAGCATTACTTGGCCCTAGAGTTGTGTGTAGGTGATTATAAGTTCGAATCCCTCAAACACTTAGCTACAAGATTTAAAAAAAATAAAAAAAGATGAACATGGGAGAATCTATTCGCCTTCCTTCTCTGTCTCTGTACTAAGGTTAGAAACTTTGCATTTATGTTTTATTTATCTGCATGTCTTTTAACTAAAAATATTAACAAATTTTTGTTTACTTATTTTTCAGGAGAATGATTGAAGGTATTCGGATGTTACATAACCATTGTGGGGATGTTACATGTAGCCTTGACCTAGATGATATTTATATAGTAACAAAAGTTACAAAAGAGAATATTGTGGGTGAAGATGATGGTTTTGTGACTAAATTGAGCAAGAGTTCTAAGATCTTAAGGAAGGAAGCTGAGAAAGCAACCGTTGTTACCGTTGTTGCTGACAAGAGCACAAGCTTGAGTAAGAAAATTAAGAAGGGCTAGCTTGAGCAAAAAAGGTGATAACAGCAACGATGATCTAATTGATGAATCTTCACTTGTTGAAGAGGATAATTATTGCGTTGTGTACGGAAGATACGTACGTCATGGTATGTTTTCTCTTATGGCATATTGTATGTCTTTAGATTTTTTAAGGTTATATGTTATTAAAGCAATAATATAGGAATGGGTTAGTTGTCAACTTTTCTTTTTATTATTATTAAATTAAACACCACTAACTGATGAGAAAGTCTATAGGATTAGCAACTTGTCTTGCTACTTGCATCCAACCTCTAAGATACTCTTGCAAAATTTTAATCAAACCTAAATGTAGTATTTGAAGGTTGCTTAGAACTTTGTGTAAGTGATGTTTCATTATTGTTTCACAGAGGATGCAAGAGCAGTAAGGAATGACTTTAATGCATTATCGGATGCAATATCTAAACTTCAGAGCATTCTAAAGTTAAACCCGGAGAAGGATCCCCTCCATTTTCAGATAGCGGATCTTATTGAGAAAATGAAGAGTATATCTTCCCCAAATGATCCACTGTGAGGCTCATTAATTTTATTCTAAATCCATGTGCTATAGTCACACACATACACACATATTTATTCATATTTTATATATTTTTATGCATTTACTTTCAGTTATGAAACCTGAGTTGATTCTTTGCTTGAACATCCAACCAATCTTTTGGGATTGGTGGAGGAGGGAGCTTTTCCTCTGCCACGTAGGTGACATAATAAAGGGTAACAGGAATTGTGACCTTCTTCGCAAGTTGAATGCAGCATTTGATTCAGATTGGGAATCCTTAATTAATGCTGATGAAAGCCAAAAGTTTTGAAAAAGATAAATGATCGGTATGGAGATAATAAGGAAAAAGAAGTGGATGTGGAAAAGGGAAAAGAAAAAACATGTGCGGATGTGAAAAAGGGAAAAGTCGATTTATTTGATGATTTTCAAGTCAGGAAAGTTCAAGAACGCGGCAGGGACGACTTGATAAAAGTAAACAGGTGTATTATTTTTATGAGAAACAATTTCTGCCACTTTAATGACCGGACGAATCCAGAATATCAATTACAGTCCAAAATAAGATTCAATAACACGGAGGAACTTGAAGACATGTATTATCAATTGTTCCCAATGGCAATCTTCAACTTGACTCCGACCATTGCTAAGTTTGAGGAAAAGAATCCATGTCATGGGTCCTGCATCCATGGCATTGTGCCGATGCACTATTGAACAGACACAGAGAGAGAGAGAAAGTAACTATAGGGGAAGTATGAAAAATGTGAAATCAATATTTTGTTTTGAGATTGGGAGTATGAAATTTATTTTTTGTATGAAATGTAAAAGCACTTGAAGCATATTTTTAATTACCTTGATACTCGGTATTTATTTTGTTTTGAGATTTTTATTTTGAGATGGGGAAGTATGAAATTTATGGTTGGAAAAAAGTATGTATGAGATTCTATGAAATATTCTCAAATTTAATTTCTCTTTCATCATCAAGATTTCCCCTTTTTGTATCTTTAGGCATATTTTCATATCAAAACATATTATCAATGCTGCTTAGAATAGAAACGCCTTTCATGTTTCCTTGGTATCCTCCACTTTTTCACATGATCTAATTGTACGAATGGATTTCACGGGAATGTAACCATTGACAAGGTCAGAGTCATTTTTGAGAAATCCATTGTGTCTTCTCCGTACACATTATCTTGTTTTCTCTCAAGGAAATCGTTCAAGTAATTTTCAAGTTAGCATCTTGTTGTATCTTGCGGTTCCAATTACCAAAAACGGGACAGAGGGCGACAGAAGATCTTGTTGTATCTTGCGGAATAGGGTGCTATTGATCTCAATAGTTTTCTTCAATGAATTTATCATATTGCTCATCTGGAGTGTGGGCTTATGCTTATCAATATCAAGTATTTTAGTAATAGCACTCTTCAAGTCAGTATTCTTATCGTCCATAATCTTTTCCATAGCATCAATAGCTCTACCATTGATATATCTTCCAATCGGACATTCACTATCTGCGATACCAAACCAAAGATTGGGATTGGGGGGGCTCACCTTCCTGTTTCCATTTGCCATTTCTTTTAACTTTAGCCTTTCTTACACCTGCAATGGTGGTAAGGTAGCATTAAAATGAGTTGCTGCACCACAAACATGGAAATCTAATATTTCTTACATTCAACAGATTCTTTCCACGAGCTTTTATTGTCATCATCGCCTAATGTTATCGCAACATAAAGATGTTCCAATTGTACCTTCTGATGACCTAACGAATGTTTGCAAAAACAAAACAGGCTGTTGAATAAAGAAAACACCACATGACACGTGTATCCCTATCTTGATTGAATGAAAGTTTTAGCCTACAAAAAGAGGGGAAGGGGGAAGTCAATAGTGAAGAGACTTACCAAGTTCCGTAGCAATTTCGTACGCCTTTTGATAAAGATGATAAACAGTCTTAGTCCCATACCCACCGACAGCTGTCAAATTAGCTTTAGCTATTTCAAGAGTTTATTGAGCTTCTTGTGGATCAATGTCACGACTCTTCTCCGCCTCATTGACTAAAACAGTGATCTCCGAAGGAAAGAGACAAACAATTGAGGCAAATAGCTCTCCGCCGGGCTAGGACACGAGTCGAGGCTATCAATGAGATTTCCTAAATGTGGCTTCGAATAATCAAAAAGGTTCGATTTGTGTGTTTCTAATAATTCTGACTTGTTAGCATTCTCAGATACTACCATCTGATAGAGGCAAAAGACAATATGATCTCTGCTGATGAAAATCTTCGGCCTTCACTTCTACGCTCGAGATCAGCATATTTTATGACTTTTCGTGCCTCACTCTCCCATGATCCAAATAAATTACCAGCTGACAGTGGGTATGTCACTAGACCTTTGCATTTATGAAGCTGCAAGAAAGATAAATATAATTATTAATACAAGTTGTCACTTGTTATCCTCTCATTTAATTTGTCTTATTAAGGAGAGGTAATGAAACAAAGATGGGAGTGAGAAAGTACCTGGTTCACACTTCTCGAAGCCAAACCATAGAACATATAAAATATCGTCGTAGCTATATCGTCCATCACCTCAATCACCTCAGGATTGGAAGGTGAGTCCCCTACGCGCCCCTCTAAATTCTGGAAATCATTTTCTAATTTTTTTTCATGGACTGCATAACTAATGCATCCACAACGCAATAGCATTTGCGCTCAATCATTTCCATCCTCAATCGCTGTTTAATCATTCCCTGAATAAATTACATCTAATTAAACCCCTCATTTGGATGCTCAACGCAAGTGAATTTTTACCAAAATTAATGTTAATATAATTATCCCAATGAAATTCTAGAAATTGTCATTAATATATCATTTGATGGTTTATCAATGTAACTTTTTTTTTTTATTTCTTCAGGATGATTAGATAGACAATAGAGCTCAGTCAAAAGTTAACTTGTGTTGACTATCCAAAAGCCAATTGGGACTATCTTTATGGGACGAAGGTAGTATAAAAGCATAAGTTGCTCCAAAAATCAGCATCCATAAATTACCTTTGGATCCAAGTGATCAGATGCCCCCATAACATCTTTTGCTCTCTTAACATATCTTTCAACATCACTTTCGAATGACTGCAAATAAGAGAGCTATCAAGTCAAGCATCAATGTAGTTTATTTGGAGATACCGCATATTTATGTTTGAATACAATTACAACCACCTCTAAGTGGGATTATCCATACACCATAAAAACTTGTTATCAATACACCATTGAAACTACTACCAAAGACTATTTTTATAACTATCATTAGGATAATTACATTAACATAAATTATTGAATCAAATTGACCGCTAACTGGGATTATCTTTCCAAGATGGAGGGGAAAATATTTTTAAAATGAAAACAATATTTTTGTCCATTAACAAGTTTTCCAATTACAATTGGGGGGAAAGGAATCGAACCCTTGACCTTCCAAAGGGTCTATGTCATCTAAGCCAAGGTCTTTACGAAAGAAACTACAAGTATACATATGTGCATGTGTGTGAGAGATCAAAACCCTTGATATTTCTTATTTAGTTCCATTCTGAGACTGAAAATAAAGATAATTTTGGAAGCAAGATGTATAAACATAAATTATAATCAAAGATAAAATGGCTGATGCTCCATTACCCATTCAATTTGATGGAGAAGAACGTCACTTTTAAAGTCTGAAAAATCCTGCAATTTAATATTTCCATTGAAATCACTAGTGCACATATATGATAAGAGAATCTGATCCCGTATAAAATGGCTATCAAATGCGGTGAGATTAATTACCTTCGGCTCATCGTCGTCCGCGGATTTTATCTCATTAAAGAACTGCATGAACATATAAAAGATGAGAGCAATGTTAGACATGAAGAAAATTGAATAGTTGAAGCGTTGAAAGATGCAATGCTCAATGAAATAACCGAAAACAGTTTACTGATTTCTCCTTTTATTGGAAAAAATATTCAAAAGAAAACGATTCCGGGTGAGAAGTTGAGGATTATAACTACTGATGGTTAGTTACCTTTAAGATGTTGCAAACATCTTGTTCCAGTAATAATTCAAATTCACTTACGTCAAGGGATGATAAATCTAGCTCAAAGTTCCCCTGATACAACAAATTAGATAGAAAAATAGTGAAGACAATTATTACTTAAACTAAGCCACATATTGAAGAGAGAATAGGGAAAGGACCTTCGTGCGTGACTCCCAAAATCTTTCGCATTCATTATATATATCATCAGCAAATGCAACGTTCTCAATGTCCTCCTGGAAGTTCAATAGAAACATACATCAACTCCGGGAATTTGATTTATTGAGATTACCAAATAAAATTATTAAGTGAAAATACCTTGTCATATAAATTCCAAACAAAGTGTGCGATGGCGTCAAACACTTCATCTCTAAAACGGTTGAATTCTTCAGGGCAATCAACAAATGAGTCTTCTCTCAAGATGTCCCAAAACATATAACTGAACCCTTCAAAGGTAAGGTATGCAAGCACTCGAGCAAGTTTTAAGTCCTTGGTTTATGGAGTTCATAGACAAATGATGCAAATGTATACCGGGTTAGTCAGAGATTCATCTATGTACTGAGAAACGAATTCCTTGTTTATTAAAGATTTAAGTTTTTGTCAGGGGGAAGTGTTAATCTATGTAGTGGCGGAGGTATGTAGGGGCAAGCAGGGGCAATTGCCCCCCTTGACTTTTTTTTTTTTTAAATAACTCAAAACGACGCCGTTTTGTATAAGTATAAATATAAACCTAAACCAATAGAATCAGAGTTGAACGAAAAAGAAAAGAAAAAAAAAGGCAGGAGCGATTCAAGGAGCGACTTCAGCGGCGAGCGACGCCGACGCCACTGCGGAGACGGACAGAGGGCTTCTTCAACCTAGCGATTCTCAAGCAAAATCCATTCTCTATATTCTTCCCTATTCAAATATTTAGGTAAGAACTTCATCAATGTTGATTTCTCTATTCTATTATGTTGATTTCTCAATTAGGGTTAGGATTTTTTTTGGTTTGATTTGAATTTTGGGTTACAACTCAATCAGATTGTTTAATCACTTTGGATTATTGAAATCAACATTATTTTTGTTTTTGTGAACAAATCTCACTTTACTGATTGTAACTTATGTTTTTTTTTTTTTTTTTTTTTTTTTTTTGTAGAATATGGAAAAATATTTCACATTTTTAGTTTTCTTTTGGTAGGTGTGATTTGTAAATGTTCAACATCTCAATCTACATGGTTACGTTGAAGTAAAATACTTTTGTTACACCAAAAAGCTACTACAATGTATTTTTGCTGCTAACAATTTTTCATTTTGCTTTGTGATTTGAATGACTGCAGGATGGTTGTTATTACTACTAGAAGCTATAGGTGGAGTAGACTTTTGCATTGAAGATGCTGGAAACGATATGCAAATGGTATCTTCGAAAGTGCAGGTAAGTACTAATACATATATAGGAGTACACCCAAAAAAAAAATTCGGGGGCAACCCCCGTTCATTATTCGTTTGGCCCAAAAAAGTCTTACCCCCCCCCTCAAATTCCTGGCTCCGCCACTGAATCTATGGGTCATGCAATTGGGGTTTGATAATATCCTTCTGAAGATTGGAGAAAACAATCTTCTTTTCTGCGAATTATCTGCGAATTAAAGAGTTAACTGCCTATAAAATTTGGCAAATTTGTTTCTAAGAACATTATTTGGTGTAACATATTCTTTTTCTAATTTCATGGCTAGGGAACAATTAATTACACACCTTAACATTCTCTGGTTGTTCAC
Organism: Campanula takesimana; assembly: GCA_026119855.1. Classification (NCBI taxonomy): domain Eukaryota; kingdom Viridiplantae; phylum Streptophyta; class Magnoliopsida; order Asterales; family Campanulaceae; genus Campanula; species Campanula takesimana. The sequence goes on along the minus strand of JAOWBW010001953.1, from coordinate 143,483 downwards.
CATGCCCCGCTCCAACTATTTTGCTTGGACAAGAATCCAGTGATTTTGTTCCTGCTTGTTGGCTGCAATGAAAACGCAACATATGGAACCACATTTGTTAGGGAATATATAAATTATATAACTAAAACAGTTATAAATCTCATCCCTGAAACAAGCAATCATATTGGACCAAATTCAATAATATTTAAAATTATTTAACAATTACAACGGCTTAAGGATATGGTTTTTGTAGCTTGCATTTACCAAATATCTAACGAGAAATGGGGCTACATCTACCAACTATTTAACAAATTAACTAGAATATTATGGAGTTTACAGAATATCGTTTCACTTAGCGTAGAAGAGAAACAACACAAAAAACAATTACTTCCGCCATCCCATTTGACTGAATTAACTAGAATATTTTACTCCTACTTTACTTATCACACTCACAACACCTCCTCCCACTAATTCTCTTTCCAACTCTTCCTTATATCCTGTGCCAAAATTTTTAGTCCCAAGTGACGTGCGCCGGAGTGAGTATACTCCCTGCGTCCACCTCAATCCGGACTAGTTAGTCGGCACCGTGATTAAGGAAAAGTGAGGTAGGAGAGAGGTGTTGTAAGTATAAAAATTAAAGTAGGAGAGAGAATGAGTGGAAGAATAGTAAGTTGATCGGTGTTGTAAGTATAAAAATAAAATACGAGAGAGTAAGTGGGAGAAATAGTGAAGATTCTTTACCATGTTGGATAGTCCACTTTTAGGTGGGACGGACCAAAAGGGAAATACGTCTTGCTTGAGAGAGCATAAAATAATGGCAAATGACAAATTAGAGACCAAAATTACCAATGTTTGTAGGTTAGGGGTTCTTAAATGAAATTACAGACAAAAGTCAATTAACCCAGCATGTGTGACTAGACTTGGTTAGTTTTTAGTGTTTGATTGGGATTTTCACAATTACTCTTGTGAAAAAATTGATGAAAATATAAAAGCATTGGTATTTTCATCAAATAACCTCTACACGTGCAAGGTGCGTTTGATTTAACTAGGCTATGATAGAAATTTCATAAAAAGAACCCGTAACTAATTCATGTTTGTAATTTAAGCCATAAATTAAGAAAAAGTGTAAGTGGTGCAAGAGTCGTCAAGTGAGGTCAAGTGAGGTCGGGCACAGAAGGGGTAAGAAATGGTAAGTAGATAGACATTGTAAGTATTGCAAGTTGGTCACATACATCTATACTCCCTCAGTCCCATTTGAAGCTTCCATTTTGGTGAGGGCAACAAATTAAGAAAAGTGATGAGTGTAAGAAGGGTTGTGAGAGGGAAGAAGTTAGTGAGTATAATAAGTGGGGCATACAATTTAAATGTGTGAGGGGGAAAGTTAGTGGGTATGACAAGTGGGACCCACAATTTAAGCATGTGAAAGGAAGAAGTGAGTGGGGTTGACAAGTGGAGCCCACATTTTTTACCATTTTAGAAAATGATGAAGCTTTTATTGGTTAATTATGTTTTCAAGCATAATTTTATTCTTAAGTCGACCATTCTAGGAAAATTTTCAAAATTTTACTTGAACTATGCAAACGGAATACCAATGCTATATGGCTCAAATATTGATTATCAATGATCATGAATAATGATAATAGTAGAAAGAACAATAGAAAGAAAAGGTGTATACGTACTCGAGTCTCCATCTCGTTCACCTTCCGGCAGTGGTATCAAAAGGTCCAAATCCATGGGAGGTTCCATCTCTATATAAATATGATTTCTTCATTAGAGAATCTTCTCTAAAACAATTGGAAATGCTTTTTAAAAAACTTAAAAGAAAATAAATGTAATGTAAATGAAATGAGTTACTAATGTACTCCCTCCGTCCTAGCACAAGTAGGACAAGAGAAGCTTGCACACTAATTAAAAAAAAAAACTAGTAAATGCGTGGTAGAAAATGAAGAGAGAGAGTGAGTGGAGCAAGTAGTAGTGTTAGTTGGATAAATTGAGTGGTGGAAAATGAAGAGAGAGAATGAGTGGGATAAATAGGATTTCGAACCGCTCCACTGAGCGGTTAGCTCCACCCGCTCCAACTTTGATGTTAATTATGAGAGTTTTCCTTACCCTTGTATTAAAGTCACTCCGTCCCAAAAAAGAAATGTCCAAAAAAATTAATCATGTGCTGCTCATAATCTTTGGTTTACCTAGTCGCGGTACTCTAGTAGTGACGAGACGGCCGGTCATGTGGTATTTGGGGTTCATCAAAGTCCATTATTTGGCAGGGACCCTTGTTTATTAGTGTAAGTGCAGAATGTGGTGATACCACAAGTGCTGACCACACTGTCCAAGTGATAACGTCGGACAGTCTGCATATATTTGTATATTTGCTTCATAAATAATTGCTGGACTAATGACTAATATTATTGCAAGGTTTATTGTTTATGTTGGTCCATTTTTCAGGTATAACCTATACTAGAATAATGCAAAGAAGTTTAAAAATAAGTTATGGATAAAATGGGATTTTATCCATAAACATGTGGGATATTCTCAACAACAATCACATGGGTATTTGACCCATTCAACGACTGAGTTATGGAGGAGAAAGTACAAGGCGCTGAAGCTATGAAGTACAACAAGGCGAAGCACAAAACTTGGGCACAAAGAATTTGTTCCTACAAATTAGGAAATGTGGGAATTATCCTCCCCCAGGCTCGGCCAACTAACTCCACTCTCTCTCCACGTTTTTCAACAACATCCCAGCTATTATTGAAGTATTCCCCAAGTTCTTAAAGCCTATAAATAGCAAGGAGGATGAAGAGTTCAAGCAAGCAACTACACAACACATCCTTGCACAAGAAAAGCCTATACACTCCTTGGTTCCGATAAACCCCGTCTTCCCCAATTCCCCAACAGTTTATGTACCACAATAAACTACAAAGTCACATTTCTGTCCAGTTTCAGCAGACTACTCTGTTTCTGCCTGAAACTGGACTGTTTCTGCCTGAAACTGGACTGTTTCTGATACATCTGTAAAATCCCCAGGATGGCCCTAACCATCCGTACGGATTGTTTGGCCAGAGGGATAATTTTCTGTTTAACTGATTCTGTCAAGATCTTTACAAATAAACTCTTTTTTTGTTAATTTTCCAACGGTTTCTGTTAAAAGGCAGTTTCTCCCATTATTAAATATACACACACACTTGCACATTTTGGTCAACAAACATAGGGAGACCTGGATTTCCGGGGCGGATTGGGTGAACTTTGTTCTTCCCAAGACGTAACCTGACCTCCGAACTCATTTTCTCTAACCATTTTCGTTAAATTGGGTTTAAAATTAATTTAGCGTGGCGACTCCGTTAACTTGTAAAATAAAGTTCCGTGTTTGATCCCGAGGAAACAAATCCTATGTTTTCCCCGCGGGTATCTTACAGTCACATACCTATAAAAACACTGAGAGTCACGTCGCATATCTATAAAAACACTAAGAGATATGTCGCAGACCTATAGCCATATCTTACACCTGTTAAAACATTGAGAGCCATGTCGTAGACCAATAAAAACATTGATATCCATGTCTCAAACCTATAAAAACATTGAGAGTCATGTCTCCGACTTATAAAAACATTGAGATACATGTCACATACATATAAAAACACTGAGAGCTATGTCACATACCTATAAAAATACAGAGACAAGTGTCTCAGACCTATAAAAACACTGAGAGACATATCTCAAACCTATAAAAACACTGTCTCAGGCCTATCAAAACACTGAGAGACGTGTCTAAAACCTATAAAAACACTGAGAGACATATCTCAGAACTATAGAAACACTGAGAGATGTGTCGCATACCTATAAAAACACTTACAACTATGTCGCAAACCTATAAAAACACTGAAAAATGTGTCGCAAACCTACAACAATACTGAGAGACATGTCACATACCTATAAAAACATTGAGAGACATGTCGCAGACATATAAAAATAGTGAGAGACAAGTCACATACCTATAAAAACACTGAGAGCCATGTCACATATCTATAAAAACACTAAGAGACATGTCACAGACCTATTGCCATGTCTTACACCTGTTAAAACAATGAGAGCCATGTCGTTGACCAATAAAAATATTGATATACATGTCTCAGACCTATAAAAACATTGAGACACAAGTCACATACCTATAAAAACACTGAGAGCCATGTCGCAGACCGATAAAACACTGAGAGCCATGTCTCAGACCTATAAAAACACTGAGACACAAGTCACTTATTAGAAAACTGAGAGACGTGTCATAGACCTATAAAAAGAATGCAATACACGTACCATTTATCTTTTGTACTCACAACATTTCCTCCCACTAATTTTCTCTAATACTTTTTCTTTAAGAATACATTAAATTTTGTACAAATACAAAAATATGCAATACACGTACCATTTATTTAAGAATATAATATCCTATTGAGTTCTTGCAAAAACAACTATGAAACAAAGTACCAAATTCTCTGAAGTATAAACCAAAATACAAGTGTGGGGCACAAAATAAAACTCAAGACCAACTGAAATTTGCATGCGGTCCATGTCAACTACTTTTCCATCATTGGTGCACACTTCTAAAAGTTAAGAACAATAACTGTGTAGTCCCCTATCCATACACATAACATCATCCATTGATCCAACTTGACAAAATTCGAGCTTCAAAAGAATTTTCTCCAAGAAATCCCACTCCACTCTGTCGTAGGCCTTGCTAATGTCGATTTTGATAGCAACTTCTCCATTTTCCCCCTAGATTTTTGTTTCATGGGATGAATTGTTTCAAAGGAGATCAGCACATTATCTTGAATAGCTCTCCCGGCGATGAACACGGACCGTCTTTATCCACCAACTTGGGTAAGGTGCATTTAAGCCTATTGCACAAAACCTTTGACATGATTTTATAGATGACATTACATCATGAAATAGCCATTAAATCTCTAACTTTAGTAGGCCTCATTTTTAGGAATTAAGACATTATTTGTGTTGTTGATACCAGAAGGAAATTGAATATTTTCTAACCACGAAATGCATTCCAAAAAACGTCTACGTTCCAACATTTTTTACTTTTACTTCTCATTGAAGGATAATGTAAAGCAGTGATTTGATACAATTGTTTATATGATTTTAAAATTAAAAAACACTTACTATATCACCTTCCACATCAACAGATTCCAGCATTCTTTTTACAAATTCTGGGTAATTAGAATGGTTTATTATACCAGATCTGTTACATACCAAAAATTCCCAAAAATTCCTTAATTTTTTTTTTTTAAAAGCCTCTAGTTCTACTTTACCATCTTGGGTTACCATTGTTGATTTTGACGAAGCATGTTCCGAAGAAGAGATCGTAATCCTAGAGATCCAGTGAACTGGAAGAAGACACAATGAAGGAGAGATGAAGATGTCTGCCGGAGAAAATGAAGATGTCCGTTGCGCCGTTGCCGGAGAAGCGTTTGCCTGAGAAAATGTGGTGACTGCAAGCTGCGTCGATGTGCTGCGAGGGGAAAGACGGGAATGGGAGGGGAGGGGTGAGGCGCCGTCGCCGGAGGGAGAGGGAGGCGACTTCGCCGGGGAAGAGGGAAGGGAAGTCGGCCAGAGAACAAGAGAGATTTTTGTAGAGAATGGAAAATGCGCAATGAGGATGGGATGAGCGTATTTAGGGTTTGGGTGGGGAGGGTATTTTCGGGTTGACATTAAGTATTGAGGGCTTTTAAGCAATAAAATTTTGATTTGTAAACTTTTTAAAAATAAATTAAACAGTTTGTCCTTATTACAAATTACTTTTTGTTTATAGGACTTTTGGGAAATTTTTCCTTAAAATAAAGTGTTTCAGATTCTAAAACCCTAATTTTTATATTTATTTTTTTTGATTCAAAAATTTGGGGATTTTCGGATTTGAGATTAGAGAGTAAAAGCCAAATACTTGATAAAGGGAGAGGAGAAGATACATGTTCAAATCAAAGCGACAAAGATGGGGTGGCGACGAGACGATCGTTGTCTCCGTCGACTCATAATGGTAAAATCGCAAAAGGGAATCTGGAAAACTAAATCAACTCAAGCGAACAACAAACCAAATTAATAAGTGAAGGTCTGTTGGATAAATTTGGTTTATATATGTAGGGTTTAATGTAAAAATTGAGAGGGTCAATGATAGTTTTTCAGGGGGGGTCAAGGGTATTTTTTCAGGGGGTCAGAGTCAAAATCTAAAAGAAGGGAAGGGGTTAAAGTGGTGTAAACGGAAAGGTCAGGGGCCCCTCCTCTCAAACGTGCATCCGCCATAACTATGTGCACAAATTGCCATTTTTGTGTGTCCGATTGATAAATTGATAAGTGACACTTTCCTAAATGGCAAAGAATGTTTACTATTCATCCCACTCATTCTCCCTCTTACTTTACTTTAATACTCACTACACCACCCCACTTTCTCTCTCCTACTTCACTTTTCACACTCACGCCCACTACTATTTATCATTTAATTCTAGTGCAAAACTCATTTTGTGCACATAGTTCCGCGACGTAGGGAGAATAAATATAAATATAAACCCTAGTGGTTTGGGGCTGTGTAGATAAGAATAAGGAACGAACACAAGAATATAGAGTTCATATCACTTTGTTAATAATAAAGACACGAAGGGAGGTGTTTCAAGAGAGAAGATGGATTTGGGCTAATCACTTTGTTAACCCCTTCGTACATTTTTGCTTTATTAACATATGAAGTTGAGTCTAAAGACACATAGTAAGTCATGAGGGAAAACATACCACGAGTTGCGTATCTTCCATACACAATGCAATAGTTATTTTCTTTTAAGAAGTAGAGATTCAACAATCACATCATCACTACTCTGATCACTTGTTTTGCTCGAGCCGGCCCCCTTCTCAATTTTCCCCTTTGTAACGATATAAATATCATCTAACTCAATGCTCACTGATCTTCTTTCACAAAAACATAGAAAGAGGAAGGGGAATAGATTATCCGACGTTGATCTTCTTTTACAAAAACATTTTTCTTTCTTGTAGCCAAGTTTTTCAGTGATTCGAACTTATAATCCCCTACCGACAACTCGAGGGCCAAGTAATGCTCTTCCATACCTTGCTTTTCTCTGTGGACTCTATTGAACGGAAATGCAAGGTGTTTGTGTCGTACGTCCTTTAACTCCTTTTGGACACCATCCAAAACAAACTTTGTGAACTTTTGCATCACACATTTGTGGGTAACTTCATTTTAAATAGAACACTTTTTCGATCGCAATTTCCATCTTTGAGTTCAAATGACGTCTCTTGACCATCGATTTGAAGTTTTTCTTTGTTCATTTCAAATGCGTTCTCTGAGTGTTTACAAACATAAAACTAGGATCATTTAACAATTCCCAACAAGTCAACAATAAAAACTAATTAATATTATACCGTACAACTTTACACACGAACATAGATAACTCAAACACTTTAAGTATATCCAAAGAGGCATAAAATAAACTTTCATTGCAAAAATACTTGTATTTTAAGTATATCTACTCACTGCAAGAAATTTAACAAATTCATATGAATGAAGAGCTAGCATGTAATAGTCCCCAAATATTTTGGTAATTAACTCATAAAATCAAAAGATTAATGGGAATTCGATAACAACCATGGAATTAAACTAAGAAACGACTACGGTTTTGCTACAACTACTCCTACGAAAACAAAGCGAAAACAAAGAAACGAATAAGAAAGTAACACAATCAATCCACACTTCTCTTCCCCTCCAAAACCCCGTGGCTGTCGTTCTTTAGAATTGTCCAAGTTACTATTGACTACCAAAAGCCTGTATTGTATTATATTGACTACCAAAAGCCTGTATTTTATTATATTGGCTGTTGTTTAGAATTGTCCAAGTTACTATTGACTACCAAAAGCCTGTATTGTATTATATCTACCCTCTATTATATTGTAACATCCAATATAATAGAGGGGTTATCTAGTCTTTTGGCAATCAGTCAGTATTAACTTGGACAATTAGGTAGGATTTGTTACATGTTTATGTTTCACAAACCATGACATGTGTTACTGATGGACGTAGGCAGGATTTAAGTTTAGGGGGTCAATATAAGTAACCAACATCACATAGTAACAGCTGGTTATGTGCGACTGAGTTTTGAGTATGTCCCAAAACAATGTCCGAAAATGCTGTTGATAAAAGCAATTTGGGACGGAAAGAATACTTGTTTATCTTCTCTTTTATCTTTAGTACTTGATTCAAGAAAATAATCACCTTCTATTATGGTATTATGGTTTGTCCAAAAATAAAAATCACATTTGTTGAGAACAAATATGATATGATCATAGAGCAACTTTAAGAAAATAAGTACATAACTAAAACAAGATTAATATAAACATTGACTTTTCCAAATGAATTAGATGAGATATTTAATTCATCAAGTCAAATTGGATTATGAGGAAGAAAGCATTAATCTATAAATGATGGGTGACTATGAATCTAAACTAAAATCAATTTTTGGAAGTATATTTAACATCAGTTTCAACTTTACAATATTACCTTTCATTTCAATTGCATTAAAACAAACTGGTTTAAATAAAATAAAAAGTTTAAAGGGCCATTAAGAATTCCCCTAATTTTAGGTGGGTCAAAGTTACACAGGTTTGTATTTTGTTATAAATCAAAGGGGTCTCAACGCTAAAACTACAAAGTTCGGGAGGTCAATTGACCACCCTTGCCCTAGCATGCCTCCGTCCTTGATGGTACTTAATGAACCTCCCAACAAAGACCTAAAGTGGTAAATAGAACTTAATAATGAACATCAAATAGCCTAGTAGTGGCGGATCTAGGATTTTTGGTTAGGGGGTCAGAATTTTGTTTGCACAAAAAACTCACGGCAAATTCAGTAGTGTTGGGTTACAGCAATGGCGGATGAAGGAACAAATTTAAGTGGGTGCAAAAAAATGCATGGGTGGGAACCAAACATGTCATTAACTTCATAGGATGCAACACTTTCCACTATACTACAACCACTTAAGTTAGTGGGTGCATTAGCACCCACTACAATTAACGTAGGCAACTTAATATAACTCCAATTAGGCTCACAACTAAATCACCTCATGATTGGAAGGTGAGTCCCCTACGCGCCCCTCTAAATTCTGGAAAGCATTTTCTAATTTTTTTCATGGACTGCATAACTAATGCATCCACAACGCAATAGCATTTGCGCTCAATCATTTCCATCGTCAATCGCTTTTTAACCATTCCCTGAATAAATTACAGCTAATTAAACCCTCTCATTTGGATGCTCAACGCAAGTGAATTTTTACCAAAATTAATGTTAATATAATTATCCCAATGAAATTCTAGAAATTATCATTAATATATCATTTGATGGTTTATCAATGAAACTTTTTTTTTTTATTTCTTCAGGATTTCTCGAAAACCCAATGGATTTCTCGAAAATGGAACCGCAAGATACAACAAGATGCTAACTTGAACGATTTCCTTGAGAGAAAACAAGATAATGTGTACGGAGAAGAACACAATGGATTTCTCGAAAATGACTTGACCTTGTCAATGGTTACATTCCCGGGAAATCCATTCGTACAATTAGATCATGTGAAAAAGTGGAGGATACCAAGGAAACAGGAAAGGCGTTTCTATTCTACGCAGCATTGATAATATGTTTTGATATGAAAATATGCCTAAAGATACAAAAAGGGGAAATCTTGATGATGAAAGAGAAATAAAATTTGAGAATATTTCATAGAATCTCATACATACTTTTTCCAAGCATAAATTTCATACTTCCCCCATCTCAAAATACAAATCTCAAAACAAAATAAATACCGAGTATCAAGGTAATTAAAAATATGCTTTAAGTACTTTTACATTTCATACACAAAATAAATTTCATACTCCCCATCTCAAAACCAAATATTGATTTCACAATTCCCCAATAGTTAGTTTCTTTCTCTCTATCTGTGTGTGTTCAATAGTGCATCGGCACAATGCCATGGATGCAAGACCCATGACATGGATTCTTTTCCTCAAACTTAGCAATGGTCGGAGCCAAGTTGAAGATTGCCATTGGGAACAATTGATAATACATGTCTTCAAGTTCCTCCGTGTTCTTGAATCTTATTTTGGACTGTAATTGATATTCTGGATTCCTCCAGTCATTAAAGTGGCAGAAACTGTTTCTCATAAAAAGAATACACATGTTTACTTTTATCAAGCCGTCCCTGCCGCGTTCTTGAACTTTCCTGACTTGAAAATCATCAAATAAATCGACTTTTCCCTTTTTCACATCCACACATGTTTTTTTGTTTTCCCTTTTCCACATCCACTTCTTCTATCTCCAAACCGATCATTTATCTTTTTCAAAACTTTTTGGGCTTTCATCAGCATTGATTAAGGATTCCCAATCTGAATCAAATGATGCATTCAACTTGCGAAGAAGGTGACAACTCCTGTTACCCTTTATTATGTCATCTACGTGGCAGAGGAAAAGCTCCCTCCTCCACCAATCCCAAAAGATTGGATGTTCAAGCAAAGCATCAACTCGGGTTTCATAACTGAAAGTAAATGCATAAAAATATGTGTGTGACTATACATGGATTTACAATAAAATTAATGAGCCTCACAGTGGATCATTTGGGGAAGATATACTCTTCATTTTCTCAATAAGATCCGCTATCTGAAAATGGAGGGGATCCTTCTCCGGGTTCAACTTTAGAATGCTATTAAGTTTAGATATTGCATCCGATAATGCATTAAAGTCATTCCTTACTGCTCTTGCATCCTCTGTGAAACAATAATGAAACATCACTTACACAAAGTTCTAAGCAACCTTCAAATACTACATTTAGGTTTGATTAAAATTTTGCAAGAGTATCTTAGAGGTTGGATGTAAGTAGCAAGACAAGTTGATAATCCTATAGACTTTCTCATCAGTTAGTGGTGTTTAATTTAATAATCAGAAGAAGAAAAGTTGACAACTAACCCATTCCTATATTATTGCTTTAATAACATATAACCTTGAATCTAAAGACATACAATAAGCCATAAGAGAAAACATACCACGACGTACGTATCTTCCGTACACAACGCAATAATTGTCCTCTTCAACAAGTGAAGATTCATCAATTAGATCATCGTTGCTGTTATCGCTTTTTTTGCTCGAGCTAGCCCCCTTCTTAATTTTCTTACTCAAGCTTGTTCTCTTATCAGCAACAACGGTTGCTTTCTCATCTTCCTTCCTTAAGATCTTAGAACTCTTGCTCAATTTAGTCACAAAACCATCATATTCACTCACAATATTCTCCTTTGTAACTATATAAATATCATCTATGTCAAGGCTACATGTAACATCCCCACAATGGTTATGTAACATCCGAATACCTTCAATCATTCCCCTGAAAAATAAGTAAACAATAATTTGTTAATATTTTTAGTTAAAAGACATGCAGATAAATAAAACATAAATGCAAAGTTTCTAACCTTAGTACAAAGACAGAGAAGGAAGACGAATAGATTCTCCCATGTTCATCTTTTTTTTTTTTAAATCTTGTAGCCAAGTGTTTGAGGGATTCGAACTTATAATCACCTACACACAACTCTAGGGCCAAGTAATGCTCTTTCTTACCTGCTTCTCCTCTATGGACTCTTGTGAACGGAAATGCTAGATTTGTGTGTCGTACGTCCTTCAGCTCCTTCTGGACACTATCCAAAACAAACTTTCTGAACTTATGCATGACGCATTTGCGGGTAATTCCATTTCGTGTAAATAAAACACTTTTTCTATCGCAATTTCCATAGTCAATTGTGGTTCAAATGAGATTTGAATATCTTACGTCCCTTCAAAATGGTGAAGGGATGGAAAATATTCAAATCTCATTTGAACCCACAATTGACTATGGAAATTGCGATAGAAAAAGTGTTTTATTTACACGAAATGGAATTACCCACAAATGCGTCATGCATAAGTTCAGAAAGTTTGTTTTGGATAGTGTCCAGGACCTGAAGGACGTACGACACACAAATCTAGCATTTCCGTTCACAATAGTCCATAGAGGAGAAGCAGGTAAGAAAGAGCATTACTTGGCCCTAGAGTTGTGTGTAGGTGATTATAAGTTCGAATCCCTCAAACACTTAGCTACAAGATTTAAAAAAATAAAAAAAGATGAACATGGGAGAATCTATTCGCCTTCCTTCTCTGTCTCTGTACTAAGGTTAGAAACTTTGCATTTATGTTTTATTTATCTGCATGTCTTTTAACTAAAAATATTAACAAATTTTTGTTTACTTATTTTTCAGGAGAATGATTGAAGGTATTCGGATGTTACATAACCATTGTGGGGATGTTACATGTAGCCTTGACCTAGATGATATTTATATAGTAACAAAAGTTACAAAGGAAAACATTGTGGGTGAAGATGATGGTTTTGTGACTAAATTGAGCAAGAGTTCTAAGATCTTAAGGAAGGAAGCTGAGAAAGCAACCGTTGTTACCGTTGTTGCTGACAAGAGCACAAGCTTGAGTAAGAAAATTAAGAAGGGGGCTAGCTCGAGCAAAAAAGGTGATAACAGCAACGATGATCTAATTGATGAATCTTCACTTGTTGAAGAGGATAATTATTGTGTTGTGTACAGAAGATACGTACGTCGTGGTATGTTTTCTCTTATGGCTTATTGTATGTCTTTAGATTCAAGGTTATATGTTATTAAAGCAATAATATAGGAATGGGTTAGTTGTCAACTTTTCTTCTTATTATTATTAAATTAAACACCACTAACTGATGAGAAAGTCTATAGGATTAGCAACTTGTCTTGCTACTTGCATCCAACCTCTAAGATACTCTTGCAAAATTTTAATCAAACCTAAATGTAGTATTTGAAGGTTGCTTAGAACTTTGTGTAAGTGATGTTTCATTATTGTTTCACAGAGGATGCAAGAGCAGTAAGGAATGACTTTAATGCATTATCGGATGCAATATCTAAACTTCATAGCATTCTAAAGTTTAACCTGGAGAAGGATCCCCTCCATTTTCAGATAGCGGATCTTATTGAGAAAATGAAGAGTATATCTTCCCCAAATGATCCACTGTGAGGCTCATTAATTTTATTGTAAATCCATGTGCTATAGTCACACACATACACACATATTTATTCATATTTTATATATTTTTATGCATTTACTTTCAGTTATGAAACCTGAGTTGATGCTTTGCTTGAACATCCAACCAATATTTTGGGATTGGTGGAGGAGGGAGCCTTTCCTCTGCCACGTAGGTGACATAATAAAGGGTAACAGGAATTGTGACCTTCTTCGCAAGTTGAATGCAGCATTTGATTCAAATTGGGAATCCTTAGTTAATGCTGATGAAAGCCAAAAGTTTTGAAAAAGATAAATGATCGGTATGTAGATAATAAGGAAAAAGAAGTGGATGTGGAAAAGGGAAAAGAAAAAACATGTGTGGATGTGAAAAAGGGAAAAGGAAAATTCGATTTATTTAATGATTTTCAAGTTGAAAGTCCAAGAACGCGGCAGTGACGGCTTGATAAAAGTAAAAAGGTGTATTCTTTTTATGAGAAACAATTTCTGCCACTTTGACCGGACGAATCCAGAATGACCGGACGAATCCAGAATATCAATTACAGTCCAAAATAAGATTCAAGAACATGGAGGAACTTGAAGACATGTATTATCAATTGTTCCCAATGGCAATCTTCAACTTGGCTCCGACCATTGCTAAGTTTGAGGAAAAGAATCCATGTCATGGGTCCTGCATCCATGGCATTGTGCCGATGCACTATTGAACAGACACAGAGAGAGAGAAAGTAACTATAGGGGAAGTATGAAAAATGTGAAATCAATATTTTGTTTTGAGATGGGAGTATGAAATTTATTTTTTGTATGAAATGTAAAGTACTTAAGTATTTTAATAACTTGATACTCGGTATTTATTTGTTTGAGATTTTATTTTGAGATGGGGAAGTATAAAATTTATGCTTGGAAAAAAGTATGTATGAGATTCTATGAAATATTCTCAAATTTAATTTCTCTTTCATCATCAAGATTTCCCCTTTTTGTATCTTTAGCCATATTTTCATCATCAAAACATATTATCAATGCTGCTTAGATTAGAAACGCCTTTCCTTGGTATCCTCCACTTTTTCACATGATCTAATTGTACGAATGGATTTCCCGGGAATGTAACCATTGACAAGGTCAGAGTCATTTTTGAGAAATCATTGTGTCTCGTACACATTATCTTGTTTTCTCTCAAGGAAATCGTTCAAGTAATTTTCAAGTTAGCATCTTGTTGTATCTTGCGGTTCCAATTACCAAAAACGGGACAGAGGGCGACAGAAGATCTTGTTGTATCTTGCGGAATAGGGTGCTATTGATCTCAATAGTTTTCTTCAATGAATTTATCATATCGCTCATCTGGAGTGTGGGCTTATGCTTATCAATATCAAGTATTTTAGTAATAGCACTCTTCAAGTCAGTATTCTTATCGTCCATAATCTTTTCCATAGCATCAATAGCTCTACCATTGATATATCTTCCAATCGGACATTCACTATCTGCGATACCAAACCAAAGATTGGGATGGGGGGGCTCACCTTCCTGTTTCCATTTGCCATTTCTTTTAACTTTAGCCTTTCTTACACCTGCAATGGTGGTAAGGTAGCATTAAAATGAGTTGCTGCACCACAAACATGGAAATCTAAATATTTCTTACATTCAACAGATTCTTTCCACGAGCTTTTATTGTCATCATCGCCTAATGTTATCGCAACATAAAGATGTTCCAATTGTACCTTCTGATGACCTAACGAATGTTTGCAAAAACAAAAACAGGCTGTTGAATAAAGAAAACACCACATGACACGTGTATCCCTATCTTGATTGAATGAAAGTTTTAGCCTACAAAAAGAGGGGAGGGGGAAGTCAATAGTGAAGAGACTTACCAAGTTCCGTAGCAATTTCGTACGCCTTTTGATAAAGATGATAAACAGTCTTAGTCCCATACCCACCGACAGCTGTCAAATTAGCTTTAGCTATTTCAAGAGTTTGCTGAGCTTCTTGTGGATCAATGTCACGACTCTTTTCCGCCTCATTGACTAAAACAGTGATCTCCGAAGGAAAGAGACAAACAATTGAGGCAAATAGCTCTCCGCCGGGCTAGGACACGAGTCGAGGCTATCAATGAGATTTCCTAATGTGGCTTCGAATAATCAAAAAGGTTCGATTTGTGTGTTTCTAATAATTCTGACTTGTTAGCATTCTCAGATACTACCATCTGATAGAGGCAAAAGACAATATGATCTCTGCTTATGAAAATCTTCGGCCTTCACTTCAACGCTCGAGATCAGCATATTTTATGACTTTTCGTGCCTCACTCTCCCATGATCCAAATAAATTACCAGCTGACAGTGGGTATGTCACTAGACCTTTGCATTTATGAAGCTGCAAGAAAGATAAATATAATTATTAATACAAGTTGTCACTTGTTATCCTCTCATTTAATGTCTTATTAAGGAGAGGTAATGAAACAAAGATGGGGAGTGAGAAAGTACCCGGTTCACACTTCTCGAAGCCAAACCATAGAACATATAAAATATCGTCGTAGCTATATCGTCCATCACCTCAATCACCTCAGGATTGGAAGGTGAGTCCCCTACGCGCCCCTCTAAATTCTGGAAAGCATTTTCTAATTTTTTTCATGGACTGCATAACTAATGCATCCACAACACAATAGCATTTGCGCTCAATCATTTCCATCCTCAATCGCTGTTTAACCATTCCCTGAATAAATTACATCTAGTTAAATCCTCTCATTTGGATGCTCAACGCAAGTGAATTTTTACCAAAATTAATGTTAATATAATTATCCCAATGAAATTCTAGAAATTGTCATTAATATATCATTTGATGGTTTATCAATGTAACTTTTTTTTTATTTCTTCAGGATGATTAGATAGACAATAGAGCTCAGTCAAAAGTTAACTTGTGTTGACTATCCAAAAGCCAATTGGGACTATCTTTATGGGACGAAGGTAGTATAAAAGCATAAGATGCTCCAGAATCAGCATCCATAAATTACCTTTGGAGATACCGGATATTTATGTTTGAATACAATTACAGCCACCTCTAAGTGGGATTATCCATACACCATAAAAACTTGTTATCAATACACCATTGAAACCACTACCAATGACTATTTTTATAACTATCATTAGGATAATTACATTAACATAAATTATTGAATCAAATTGACCGCTAACTGGGATTAACTTTCCAAGATGGAGGGGAAAATATTTTTAAAATGAAAACAATATTTTTGTCCATTAACAAGTTTTCCAATTACAATTGGGGGGAAAGGAATCGAACCCTTGACCTTCCAAAGGGTCTATGTCATCTAAGCCAAGGTCTTTACGAAAGAAACTACAAGTATACATATGTGTATGTGTGTGTGAGATCAAAACCCTTGATATTTCTTATTTAGTTCCATTCTGAGACTGAAAGAAGATAATTTGGAAGCAAGCTGTATAAACATAAATTATAATCAAAGATAAAATGGCTTAAATTAAACTGATAAAAGGATAAGATGCTCCATAACCCATTCAATTCGATGGAGAAGAACGTCACTTTTAAAGTCTGAAAAATCCTGCAATTTAATATTTCCATTGAAATCACTAGTGCACATATATGATAAGAGAATCTGATCCCGTATAAAATGGCTATCAAATGCGGTGAGATTAATTACCTTCGGCTCATCGTCGTCCGCGGATTTTATATCATTACAGAACTGCATGAACATATAAAAGAATGTTAGACATGAAGAAAATTGAATAGTTGAAGCATTGAAAGATGCACTGCTCAATGAAATAACCGAAAACAGTTTACTGATTTCTCCTTTTATTGGAAAAAATATTCAAAAGAAAACGATTCCGGTGTGAAGTTGAGGATTATAACTACTGATGGTTAGTTACCTTTAAGATGTTGCAAACATCTTGCTCCCGTAATAATTCAAATTCACTTACGTCAAGGGATGATAAATCTAGCTCAAAGTTCCCCTGATACAACAAATTAGATAGAAAAATAGTGAAGACAATTATTACTTAAACTCAGCCACATATTGAAGAGAGAATAGGGCAAGGACCTTCGTGCGTGATTCCCAAAATCTTTCACATTCATTATATATATCATCAGCAAATGCAACGTTCTCAATGTCCTCCTGGAAGTTCAATAGAAACATACATCAACTCCGGGAATTTGATTTATTGAGATTACCAAATAAAATTATTAAGTGAAAATACCTTGTCATATAAATTCCAAACAAAGTGTGCGATGGCGTCAAACACTTCATCTCTAAAACGGTTGAATTCTTCCGGGCAATCAACAAATGAGTCTTCTCTCAAGATGTCCCAAAACATATAACTGAACCCTTCAAAGGTAAGGTATGCAAGCACTCGAGCAAGTTTTAAGTCCTTGGTTTATGGAGTTCATAGACAAATGATGCAAATGTATACCGGGTTAGTCAGAGATCATCTATGTACTGAGAAACGAGTTCCTTTGTTTATTAAAGATTTAAGTTTTTGTCAGGAGGAAGTGTTAATCTATGCAGTGGCGGAGGTATGTAGGGGCAAGCAGGGGCAATTGCCCCCCCTTGACTTTTTTTTTTTTAAAAATAAATAAATCAAAACGACGTCGTTTTGTATAAGTATAAATATAAACCTAAACCAATAGAATCAGAGTTGAACGAAAAAAGAAAGGAAAAAAAAGGCAGGAGCGATTCAAGGAGCGACTTCAGCGGCGAGCGACGCCGACGCCACTGCGGAGACGGACAGAGGGCTTCTTCAACCTAGAGATTCTCAAGCAAAATACATTCTCTATATTCTTCCATATTCAAATATTTAGGTAAGAACTTCATCAATGTTGATTTCTCTATTCTATTATGTTGATTTCTCAATTAGGGTTAGGATTTTTTTTGGTTTGATTTGAATTTTGGGTTTTTACAACTCAATCAGATTGTTTAATCACTTTGGATTATTGAAATCAACATTATTTTTGTTTTTGTGAACAATCTCACTTTACTGATTGTAACTTATGTTTTTTTTTTTTTTTTTGTAGAATATGGAAAAATATTTCAATTTTTAGTTTTCTTTTGGTAGGTGTGATTTGTAAATGTTGAACATCTCAATCTACATGGTTATGTTGAAGTAAAATACTTTTGTTACGCCAAAAAGCTACTACAATGTATTTTTGCTGCTAACAATTTTTCATTTTGCTTTGTAATTTGAATGACTGCAGGATGGTTGTTATTACTACTAGAAGCTATAGGTGGAGTAGACTTTTGCATTGAAGATGCTGGAAACGATATGCAAATGGTATCTTCGAAAGTGCAGGTAAGTACTAATACATATATAGGAGTACACCCAAAAAAAAAATTCGGGGGCAGCAAAAGTCTTGCCCCCCCCCCCCCCCTCCCTCAAATTCCTGGCTCCGCCACTGAATCTATGGGTCATGCAATTGGGGTTTGATAATATCCTTCTGGAGATTGGAGAAAACAATCTTCTTTTCTGCGAATTAACTGCACTATAAAATTTGGCAAATTTGTTTCTAAGAACATTATTTGTGTAACATATTCTTTTTATAATAGAAATACATCTAACAAACTGCAATTTCATGGCTAGGGAACAATTAATTACAAACCTTAACATTCTCTGGTTGTTCACCATGCCCGCTCCAACTATTTTGCTTGGACAAGAATCCAGTGATTTGTTCCTGCTTGTTGGCTGCAATGAAAACGCAACATATGGAACCACATTTGTTAGGGAATATATAAAATTATATAACTAAAACAGTTATAAATCTCATCCATGAAACAAGCAATCATATTGGACCAAATTCAATAATATTTAAAATATTTAACATTACAACGGCTAAGGATATGGTTTTGTAGCTGCATTTACCAAACATCTACGAGAAATGGGTTACTATCTACCAGCTATTTAACAAATTAACTAGAATATTATGGAGTTTACAGAAGATCGTTTCACTTAGCGTAGAAGAGAAACAACACAAAAAACCTTCCTTGCCTTGTCTATTATCATTAGTCTACTTTTAAAAACAATTACTTCCGCCGTCCCATTTGACTGAATTTTTGGTTCGTTGATCAACGTAATGAAGAACAGTGATTAAGAAAGTATGAACAGAAGGATGGATTTCAAACCGGTGTCTCTCAAATTAATTGATAAACTGATTTTACATCGGAGACAGGCCAGTATTCACTCACTGACTATGATTTTTGTCTTGAGTTATACGTATATCATCCATCATTTCTATCATAATGGTGATGAGTTGCAAAAGAAGAATATATTTTTTTCTTCGCATTAAAGTTACAATCATATTGAGCTATTTGGATAAGAATTTTATTTTTTTTCGGGACTTCTGGAACAAACTTCATTCATAGCTTTTTTACCAAATGTAAGAAAACATACCATCCATCTAAATTGGACGAGTCGTTGGATTCCTGGAGCGTCTGCTCTTGAAAAGTTTGAGAATGGCCTGCGTTAAAAAAGCAATGTAAGTGATAGAAATCATTAATGTGAAGATAATAGACATAAACTTTAATAGTGCATGGTTTAAAGGAATATCTCAAAATAAAATATGGACTGTGTACATGAATACATATATATACACACATACATATACACACAAAAAAGGCATGAGCTATTGACGAGAGGGCGTAAATGAGAAATCAATCCCTACCTCCCTCTCTCTCTCTCTCTCTCTCTCATTACTTCTTCCCCAATTCACAATAATTCTAGCAAATCCTTGAATTGATCTTATTTTAATACAACAATCAATTTACTATTTCTCACTTATTTTACTCCTACTTTACTTATCACACTCACAACACCTCCTCCCACTAATTCTCTTTCCTACTCTTCCTTATATCCTGTGCCAAAATTTTTAGTCCCAAGTGACGTGCGCCGGAGGGAGTAAACTCCCTGCGTCCACCTCAATCCGGACTAGTTATTCGGCACCGTGATTAAGGAAAGTGAGGTAGGAGAGAGGTGTTGTAAGTATAAAAATTAAAGTAGGAGAGAGAATGAGTGGGAGAATAGTAAGTTGATCGGTGTTGTGAGTATAAAAATAAAATACGAGAGAGTAAGTGGGAGAAATAGTGAAGATTCTTTACCATGTTGGATAGTCCACTTTTAGGTGGGACGGACCAACAGGGAAATACGTCTTGCTTGAGAGAGCATAAAATAATGGCAAATGACAAATTAGAGACCAAAATTACCAATGTTTGTGGGTTAGGGGTTCTTAAATGAAATTACAGACAAAAGTCAATTAACCCAGCATGTGTGACTAGACTTGGTTAGTTTTTAGTTTTGATTGGGCTTTTCACAATTACTCTTGTGAAAAAATTGATGAAAATACAAAAGCATTGGTATTTTCATCAAATAACCTCTACACGTGCAAGGTGCGTTTGATTTAACTAGGCTATGATAGAAATTTCATAAAAAGAACCCCTAATTAATTCATGTTTGTAATTTAAACCATAAATTAAAAGTGTAAGTGGTGCAAGAGTCGTCAAGTGAGGTCAAGTGAGGTCGGGCACATAAAATGGGGTAAGAAATGGTAAGTAGATAGATATTGTAAGTATTGCAAGTTGGTCACATACATCTATACTCCCTCAGTCCCATTTTAAGCTTCCATTTTGGTGAGGGCATACAAATTAAGAAAAGTGATGAGTGTAAGAAGGGTTGTGAGAGGGAAGAAGTTAGTGAGTATGATAAGTGGGGCATACAATTTAAATGTGTGAGGGGGAAAGTTAGTGGGTATGACAAGTGGGACCCACAATTTAAGCATGTGAGAGGAAGAAGTGAGTGGGTTGACAAGTGGAGCCCACATTTTTTACCATTTTAGAAAATGATGAAACTTTTAACGGGACACTCATTTGAGTAAAAGGTGAAGCTTCAAATGGGACAAAGAGAGTATATTATATGTGAATATATATGTGTGTGTGTGAGAGAGAGAGAATACACATATAAATGTGTGTGAATACAAATATCCATGTGCGTGAATAGTGACCAAACGAATGAAGACATTAATGATGAGGCAATTTTTTTATTGGTTAATTATGTTTTCAAGCATAATTTTATTCGTAAGTCAACCATTCTAGGAAAATTTTCAAAATTTTACTTGAACTATGCAAACGGAATACCAATGCTATATGGCTCAAATATTGATTATCAATGATCATGAATAATGATAATAGTAGAAAGAACAATAGAAAGAAAAGGTGTATACGTACTCGAGTCTCCATCTCGTTCACCTTCCAGCAGTGGTATCAAAAGGTCCAAATCCATGGGAGGTTCCATCTCTTTATAAATATGATTTATTCATAAGAGAATCTTCTCTAAAACAATTGGAAATGCTTTTTAAAAAACTTAAAAGAAAATAAATGTAATGTAAATGAAATGAGCTACTAATATACTCCCTCCGTCCTAGCACAAGTAGGACAAGAGAAGCTTGCACACTAATTAAAAAAAAAACTAGTAAATGCGTGGTAGAAAATGAAGAGAGAGAGTGAGTGGAGTAAGTAGTAGTGTTAGTTGGATAAATTGAGTGGTGGAAAATGAAAAGAGAGAATGAGTGGGATAAATAGTATTGTTGGTTGAATAAATTGAGTGGTGGAAAATGAAGAGATCGAATAAGTGGAGTTGAAACATTTCCATTTTGGGCAGTCTCACTTTTAGTGGGACGAACCAAAAGGGAAAGAAGTCTCACTTTTAGTGGGACGAACCAAAAGGGAAAGAAGTCTCACTCGTGCTTGTGCTGGGACAGATGGAGTATATGATGAGCTTTGCCCCATAAGGCCATAATTTAAGTTGTCTTGTCTATTAACGACGCCACCCTAGTCCTTAAGGGCATAGTTGTCAAAGGCGACCGCCCGCCTCGCCTTTTTGGCGCCATGGGGGGTCGGTCGCCTTTTTGTAGTCAGGCAGGCGGATGTACGCCTTTTTTTCACAAGGCGTTCGCCTTGCTCGCCTTTTACCCACCCGCCGCTCGCCTTTTTGCATTTTTTATCTCTTCTTTTATTTCTTTTTCCCATGTTTTAAAAATTTTCATTTACTTTTGCAGGACTTTAGAGCTTGATTTCTTTTCTTGATAATATTTAAGAGCTTAAGTTTATTTCACTTGCTTAAACTAGTACTTGTTTTGTTAATTTGAACTTCGTAATTTTAATTCATGCGCCTTTTCTTTTAGAATTAGTTTTTGAAGCCACACCATCACCATCCTAAATATGTGTGACCTATGATATTCCCAATATTAGCTAATAATAATAGTTATGATCAGTGGCGGATCTAGGATTTCCAAACACCGGGTGCACAATTTACACTAAATAACTTCATACCAAAAAAATTCAAAACGCAATTATATTCAAGTACATACTTAAGCACATAAGTTCAAAACAATTGTCATAAAAGAAAACAATACAACTAACAAAGTAAATTTGTCCCTTACGCGTTTTCATAAATGCTTTTTCTAACTGCAGGATCCGAAGGAAGAGTACTCATATCAACAAATTATTTACTAGCAGAAGCCATCACAAGGACTGATTGTTGACTAGGAATTACCACCCCAAAACTAGTTTCACCATCCCCAATTTTTTTCCTTTTGATAAGAAATTTGTCCATATTCAATGATCAACCAAAAACACTAACAATTCTATAAAAACATCATGGAATAACCATCAAACACACACATATATGTATATTTAAATTCAAACATTTAATCAACAATTATATTGAAATCACCCATGAAATTTGAAAAGAAATATCAAAGCCCCAAATTTATATACAAACCTAGATGTCAATTTACTTCAATTCGGAGAGAGAAAGTAGATGAGAGACTTGAGGATGCTTACGAGAGTGAAGAGTGCAATTGTGCAAAGGATTAAGAAGCTTGGCGATGAAGATCGAGGCGGATCTGCGCTCTTTCTTTCTCTCGTCCACGGAGCAAAGGTCGCATCGGTAAGTTTTTTTTTTTTTTCCCCTGATTTCGCGAATGCGTGGCTCCGCGCTCCGCTTCGTGTTTATGTCAGCGTTGTTAAATTTTCCTTCTACAAAGTTCACATCCCTTTTAGTTAAATTACCACTTTAATTATTATTTTTGGGGTGCACTTAGTAAACAAAAACATAGTTGAAAAATTGAGTTGACCGGTGCACGTGTACCCCCTATTTACATGCAAGATCCGCCCTTGGTTATGATATAATTTAACTATTACTACTAAAAATATTAGTTAAGTATAATAGTTACTATACAAGTTAAGTATTACTATTAATAGTATTAATTAACTATAATAGTTACTCCATCTGTCCAGCTTTAAGGTTCTTACTTTTTTTTTTGGTTTGTCCCAATTTAAGGTTCTTACTTTACATTATTACCTAAAATGGACAATAGGACTCACTTGTAATTCTCACAACAAAAACTCCATACCCACTTTCTTTTTCCTACTTTACTTTTCACACTCACAACATTTATTTTTTTATTAATCTCCGTGCAAAGTCAAACAAAGAACTTTAAATTGGGACGGAGTGAGTACTATACAAGTTAACTATTACTATTGTTATATTAGTTAACTATAATAGTTACTTCCTCTGTCCAGCTTTACTTTAAGGTTCTTACTTTCTTTTTTGGTCTGTCTCAGTTTAAGGTTCTTACTTTACTTTATTACCTAAAATGGACAATAGGACCCACTTGTCATTCTCACAACAAAAACTCCATACCCACTTTCTTTTTCCTACTTTACTTTTCACACTCACAACATTTATCTTTTCTTAACCTGTCGCGCCCCAGACCCGTGGTCCTACTTGGCCCCACGCTCGAGACACGAGTGGAAGACGTTATAAAACACTTTTAGAAAATTTTTCCGAAATATAATTTCATAAAGTTTAACAAAATCCACACTTGAAGTTCAAAGACTTCCACTAACTTTTAAACAAACTTTTCAAACCACTTTCACAAACGAAAGTATTTAGCCCGAAGGCTTACAAACTTTTATACAAATGTACATACACCGACATTATCCAAAATATAGGTGTTACAAGATGATGAAGTCAAGGAAACTCTACCCAAAAGGTATTACATCTATGTAATGTGACCTTTACAGAACAAATCCCAACTCTTACCACTTTAACGTCCTCCCGTGCCAAAGTGTCCTATTCCCTGGACTCGCCTTTATCTAAAACAGTAAACAAATAAGGGGTGAGAATGAATCTCAGTAAGCTACTAAAATGCAACTACGTTACATGCTGATATGATAATCATAAAGAAACTATATCAACAAATAATCATATAGCATATAGCCCATAACATGAGAGGCTCCCTATCGCCAACCGTCCCATACCAGTTGGAAATAACGACCAACTCATCATGCAGCACATAAGGCGGAAATACACACTCATACGTGGATACTTTGAGCCAAGGTTCTCGAAACAAACAGAACCATCTGAGCAAACCAGTTGAGTAGCATAAATAGCTGAAGCCGGGATCCCGTACTCGAAACAAACATAACCATCAGAGAGGTATCAACTGAGCAGCACCAAAGGGCTGAAACGGGTTCATGAACCAAACAATAACAACAACAACAAGAGGGAAAAATGACACCAAGTCATAACCCAAAGTGCCCAACCTTTGGCCTAAGGAAGGGGGTTAAAAATGGGAAACCAATGATAGAAAGTCTTACAATGAACTTGGCTCATGTGCCATTGTAATCCCTACCACTGCCCGATATCATAAACAATGGGAAACCAATGATAGAAGTCTTACAATGATGTAATCCCTACCACTGTCCTGACATCACCACAAGAAGTACCAGCTGGACTTTACACGAGTGCACAGTAATAAACACTTGCTTAAACAACAACCGGGACATGATTCCAAAGTAGGGAACCAAGCCAAACACATCACAAGTTGCACACGAAAGAAACACTCATAAAGAGTTCACAACACAATCATTTACCATTGACATTAAGTCACAACACAATCTTGCACCCATTCACAATTAATCCAAAACACATCAAAAGGATATTCCATAATATCCATTTAATACTTAGTTAAATTCCACAACACATATGTTCATAAAGGAACCAACTCTATCACTTTGGTGTTCCACAACAACCATCTAGGTACTCTAGGACATCACCTAAGACCTAGACCAAGATCGGACCTTTAATCAATTGAATTTAAAACAACTCATCTTTTTCAGCATCCTGGGCGGTCGCCCACACCAGCCTATGCGGCCGCCCAACACACTCTGCTCCAAGACAAAATATTTCAGATAGCTTGTGCGGCCGCACGCCCGATTTGGGCGGCCGCCCACTCTGCTCAACAGGCCCAAATTGCACTAAACTATACTCATTTCGTTTCACCGTCTCACAAGTATAAGTATAATTTTTCTAATATACTAATTTACTCATTTAGGGATACTTTCATTCATTTCCCCGTCCCACGAATAATAGTATAATTTTTATAATATACTTATTTAACATTTAACTTAACTTAATATTTTACCGTCCCACGAGTAGGAGTATACTTTCAAACACTTACTAACATTCTCAAGTATATAAACATACTCCATATACATCATAGCATATAAATCAAATTACTTACCCAAATTACTTACCCAGTATAATTATACTCCCTTTGTCCCAAATAAACAAGTATCACAAATAAATTCTTTTCACAATAATTTCACACATATCACACATATAGCAAATATATGACTATTTTACTATTTAAGGGGAATTAGTAACTTACCTATTTCCGGAGAAAGTATAAATGAAATATTTTCTGATCCGGTAGAAATGACCTACTCAACGGCCTGATTATTTTATATAATTAGTTTTAAAACGGATAAGTAAATTAAAAGAAATAAATCGAAATAGGTTGAACTTACCATTTTTCTTCTTCCTTCTTCGATGAACACAGAGAAAGTAGAAATTAAAAGTGTGAGTGTGTGTGAAGTGTAAACGCAGAGAGTGAAAGGAAAGATAAGAAGGAGTTGATTTTTATAAAATTTCCACTTTAGCCCCTCTACTTCCATTTCTAACAACTAAACCCCAAAACTTTAAAGTTGCACTTTCAACCCTAAAGTTTCCACTTATTCATTTAACTCATTTAACCATTATTACTACTAACTAAATAAATAACACAATTAAGCAAATAATATAAGCAAGTCATAAAAATATTTTCTAACACATCAAATGCACACATAAGTTCAAATTAAAATTCTCAAAAATATAAAATAAATAGGGACGGGTTTTGGGTCGTTACATAACCTCTGTGCAAAGTCAAACTAAGAACTTTAAATTGAGACGAAGGGAGTACTATACAAGTTAACTATTACTATTGTTAGTATTAGTTAACTAGAATAGTTACTATATTAGTTAACTATTACTATTAATAGTATTTGTTAACAATATTAGTTAACTATTATTATTAATATTATTAGTTAACAATAATAGTTACTATATTTTTTTTTTTAAAAAAAACTATTACTATTAATAGTATTAGTTAAGTATAATAGTTACTCTATAAATTAATGATTACTATTAATATTATTAGTTAATCATGACAGTTACAATATATGTTAATTTTTACTATTAATAGTATTAGTTAATCATAATAGTTACTATATTAGGTTATCATTGTTATTAATAAAATTAGTTAATTATAATAGTTATTATAGATATTAATAAGTACTGTTAATAGTATTTTTAAATTATGATAATTATAATATCGATTAATTATTACTATTAATAGTATTAGTTAAGATGATGGTTACTATTTTAGTTAATTATAATTAGAAAATTATTTTTTATATATAATATATTTATATTACAAATAAATGTTATGCTACTTTATTGAATAAAAAATATAAAAAGAGCAAAATAATAATAAAAAAATAGAAAATTAGTATTTCGTGCAAAGCACGTGTAGAGCACGGGTTAGTTAAGATGATGGTTACTATGTTAGTTAATTATAATTAGAAAATTATTTTTTATATATAATATATTCATATTACAAATAAATGTTATGCTACTTTATTGAATAAAAAATATAGAAAGAGCAAAATAATAATTAAAAAAATAGAAAATTAGTATTTCGTTCAAAGCACGTGTAGACCACGGGTTGCTATTTTTTACTATTTTTTAGTTTTATTTTCTTGCTTGCTCGCCTTTATGCCGCCCGCCTCTCGCCTCGCTTTTCGCCTTTCCCAAGTACATTTCGCCCGCCTCTCGCATTTCGCTTTTGACAACTATGCTTAAGGGGGCATTTGCCCTTTCATCTTTTAAAATGTGCTAAATAGAATTAGTAATTTCAAGAAAAACTGACTTATGGACTTTAAAAATCATGCTTTTACCAATCCCCCCCCCCTTATTAATAATAAGAAAAAAATACAGGATGATATAATTTTTGCCCCCTCTAATCACAGTCTACCAATTTTCTAAAGTTGAACTAATTCTGCCCCCCCCCCCTTCCAAAAAAATCCTGCCCCCCCCCCCCTAGTCTTGTCCAACTTTGATGTTAATTATGAGAGTTTTCCTTACCCTTGTATTAAAGTCACTCCATCCCAAAAAAGAAATGTCCAAAAAAATTAATCATGTGCTACTCTTACTCTAGTAGTGACGAGACGGCCGGTCATGTGGTATTTGGGGTTCATCAAAGTCCATTATTTGGCAGGGACCCTTGTTTTTTAGGACATAGAAATCATCTAAAATCCTATTCAGCCATATCCATGTAGAAATTATGAGCAAAATTATCATAAACCCTAGTTCAGCCACCTAAATAACGAAAAATAAAATGAAGAGAAATTTACCGAAAGATGATTAAAATCATCACGACAGATATAGAAATCACAAATCAATTTCAAAAGAATCTCTACAATATAAAAACTTTGATGCTACAGGATTTTGGATACCTATCAATAAAATTCAAAAGAAATTCAAAGAGAGAAAGAGACAAACCGCGCGGTAAATAATGAGGCAAGGTCAGGCAACGAAAGGGAGCCCGACTAATGATGACGGAAAGATCTCAGTCGCCGGGGGAAGAGAGAGAGAGGAGAGGAGATGAAACCCTAAAGAGCAATGCTATGGGTACAAAATAAGTTCACAAAATCTTGCTCACAAACAAAAACAAAAGGCGATATTTTATTGGTTGCATCGATAATGGACCCGCCACACTCTAATTAAAAACACCAATAACATTATTACACATAAAATTTTGTGAGGAAGTTTTTGTGAGTGCTCCTAATATTATTCAAACCTAAATTGATAAAAGGGAAGAGGCTTTGGGTCCTCCTTGCCCTCTACTACGAGATGGGCCTATCTAAGAAACCGGCTGTATAACATTTGGGTGCCGTAAAATTAGTTTACACACACCCATAACTATCTTGAAAATTTAAATGTTTAATGACAATTTAGACCTTAAAGTTGTGTAAGAAACTCACCAATTAACGTCTTTTTTTACGGATTTTGTTAGAAAAATCAATTAAGTAACATGTAACATGTGACATGTGATTGACAAAATGTATGGATTTGTATTGTTATTAGCTATTATTAAAGGAGTTAAATGGATGGTTTTTAAACTGAGGGGAGGGTTGAGATTTTGAGATGGGGTGTGGGTGTGATGGGAAAGAAGGAAGACAAACATGCAACGACCCACCCTTCCTCCCGGCCACACCATCGTCGACGTCGACCATTTCCTTGACATACATCGCCCTCTTCTCTCTCTCCCCAACAACATTTATTTTAAATCAGAGGCGTAGCTACAACCTTCACTATGGGGGCAATTGCCCCCATTGAGTTTCAAAACCAATAATTTAGTAGTGTAATTTTTTGCAAAATATTAGTAGATTTAGGTCTTCAATGCAAATTGCCCCATTGATGTTGAGAAAAAAAATATATTATAAATATTTTTTGCCCCCATTAGTTGGTACAATTTTTTTGTGAAACAAATCTTGCCCCCCTTATAGTAATATTTATCTTAGGAATTAGTTAAATTATATAATATTTTATTTGATTTACTAACCTACTAATGTTTATCTTTGGTAGTTAGTAATAGGGATGGCCAAAAACCGGTTCGGCGAAAGGGTGACCCTGAACCGGCCCGCGCTTACCCCGGTTCCGGTTCCGGTTTGGCACAATCCGGTTCCGGTTCGGTCCGGTTCCGGTACGGTTCCGGTCCGGTTCCGGTCCCCCCTTTAAAATTATTAAAAAATAAGGGATTTTAGGTCCGGTTCCGGTCCGGTTCAGCATATATGTGACCCTGAACCGGCCCGAATGCCATGCGGTTCCGGTTCGTCCGGTTCCGGTTCCGGGCTTTTCCGGTCCGGTTCCGGTCCGATTTGGCCATCCCTAGTTAGTATTGTGTATTTTATGTAAAGATGGACTCTCTTCATATAGAATGATTGGATGGCATTAAAGATTGACATCCAAGAATATCACCTCTCCAAGAAAACTTCTCAATCCCGTGTCTATAAGAAGCCGATCATATTCAGTCACGAATCACAGATTTTTCATCTTCTCTGAGTGAAGTTTTTGTTTGAGAGAAAGTCCTTATGTATCTTGAAGTTCTTAGTCATTAAGCCTTCAAGATAGTTTTTCTGTTTGATTTGTTCTAGGAGTCTAGAATAGCTTTTGATCTTTTAATTGTTTTTGTTCTTTCATAATCTTGTATTCTGCAAGATCTTTATTAATGAAAGTTTTCCAGCAAGTTATTCTTGCTGAAGTGTTTAAATTATGAGTTTTAATTTTCGCTGCATTTACTCTCTATTCGTCGACAGTTGTCTTGTCAGTTGTGAAGTCACTTGAGTGATCATCCTTGATCACAAGTGTCCTGACAAGTGGTCGTTCTCAGAAACAGTCCTAGCTACAAATCTTTCAGTTGGCATCAGGAGCCTGATCTCAACATACTGAGAATCGATCTTTAGTAGCCACTATGGACTGTCAACATAGTCGTAATAAACCGCCCACTCTAGACGGTTCAAACTATACCATTTGGAAGGCAAAAACGATCATGCACATTAAGTACATAGATCATTGTGTCAAAAGACAGTCGACAAAGTTAACTTGGAAGAGGGCCCCAAGTTTTCAGGTCTGATTGACGATGGTGGCGTGGTATGTTCGCCGGAATATGAAGATCTGACCGGCGATTGAGGAGATTGGCCGGACATCCTCGCCATCCAAGTCTTGGCCAGAATGGAGAGAGGGGACGGAGGAATCCGAACGAAGAAGCAAAGGAGGAGCTAGATTTGAGAGGTCGAAGTCCTAAAGGTCGCCGAAGAGGTCGCCGAGGGTGAGATGGATGACGGATAGGAGGTTTTAGAGAGAGAGAGTGGAGGGTTTGAGAGAGAAAGTGTCAGTGTGAATGAGTGAAGGAGGGGAGGGGTAATTTCAGGATTAAAGTATGTCATTAAAACAAGGGTTAATGACAATTTAGACCCTAAAGTGATATACCACCCTCCCAAACGAACCCTGACGTTTTTTTTTCGGCCAGATTAGACCTTGATGTGAAAAAATACTCGTCAGTTAGGGCCTTTTTAACGATTTTCATTAAAAGGTCAGTTAAGTAGTATGTGCCAAGCACGTGACTTACGAATTGGTTAGTTTGAATTGTCAATAACAATTAAGGGTTTAAAATATCATTATTTTAAATGAGGAGGGTGAACAAAAATATACTCCATGTGCTGAATTTTTTCTCAAATAATTCACTTTTAAAATTATAATTCCCAAAATTACCAACCCTCCCAAACTATTTGCAAAAATGTCCAGTTTTTCGAAACTCGCCACCACCAATGGCGAGTTCAAATTTTTTTCGGTAAAAATCGCCTCTGTGGTTAGCGAGTTTATTTTTCTTGAAATTTATTTTGCCATTTTTTTTTATTTTACAGAAAATGGCAGAAATTAATTTCAAATTTAATTAAACTCGCTATTGAAACTGGCGAGTTTGACCAAGTTGACTCACCAGCGAGTGGCAAAATTGTAAATTTGTTAAGTTTAAAACTCGCTTCTGGCAAAGACGAATTCCAGCGAAATACACTGGCTTGTCGACATTTTCATTTCATTTCAAATTTCATTCAAAGAGAGAAAAGAGACCGACGGTAGAGGAAGAGAAGAAGGCGAGTTTTAGCGAAATATACTCCATTGTTGTTCAAATCAACTCCTTGAAACTTGCCATTGTCAAAATCAAGTGTAAGTATTCCAATTTTTCGATAAAATTTGTACATTTGTGGTGTAAATTTGATAAATTAAAGTGTATATGAAAAATGATAAATTAGGGTTTCCTTAACAAAAAATTCGATCTGATGTATTTGACATTGTTGAACAACATTTGTGGTGTTAATTTTGACAAAATCAAGTGTATATAAAAGAAGTGTATATCAATTTTTGTTGGATTTGCATTGTTATACTCTCTCTCTGTCCCAAAATGTGTACAAATATATTTGTTGTTATAGAAATTGTAAGTGAGTTTTGTTAACAAATGTATTTGGGTGTACAATAAGTCTAGTTGTTTTTTTAAACAGATGGCTTTGGTTGATCCTGGCCCTATTGAGGACACCTGTCGCGCCCCAGACCGTGGTCCAACTTTGCCCCACGCTCGGGATACGAGTGGAAGACGTTATAAAACACCTT
>JAOWBW010001953.1:22150-111675 GCA_026119855.1 Campanula takesimana | reverse complement strand
CAATGCTTATGGGAGGCGCGCGCTTCTGGGGTACACCTGTCAGAATGTCAGACCTTGGACTCAGGGGATTGCCCTGGTCCCATGTTCATATTGTAACCCCTGCAGAAGTGATTAGTGCAGAATAACAGAAGAAGAAGATGAAGAACATGAAGAAGAGGGCGATTCTGGTTCTTGATGCGGGATGCGCGCGCCTTAGGCTTAAAAGGCCAGACGCGCGCGCCTCCCCCATCAGGAAACAGAATGCCCGAGAAAAAGATGTAGATTTCGATCAGAACGCAAGTTTAACCCTCAAGTAATCCCCAGCGGAGTCGCCACTGTGGATACCCCGGGCCGGGAACACCACGGCCTTAGGCTCGAGCGCGTGGTGTCATCCTAGGATGTCTAACTTGATTTTGGAGTCGCCACCTATGTTTTGAGGAACATAAGAAAAAACCTATTGATTGTAGCCTAAATTTGATTACGAAAACAGAGATTCTTTGTTTTGAGGTTCGGGGGTTAGATTACGAGATGGGAAGTACCGAAACACCCATCTCGCCCAACTAAAGTTGGTCTTGCTTGATCAAAATCTACATGAATGATAACGTTCTTCTTCTTCTTCTTTAAGTTATAAAAAGGGGGGTTTAAAATAGGATTTGGAATGTAGGAGATAACTCCTTAACCAACCTCAATGAGATGAGGTGATCACTAGAGTCATGTCCCAAAATGATTTGGGTGATTGCACATTTGATTAAAATAAAATAAGAGAGAGGAGATGAAGTAGAAAAGAAAGGAAAAAGATGGACTTTTACCTACAATTTGGAGAACTTCAAATATTGCTTGGAGAGATCCTTGGAGAACCTTTAGAAAGTGATTTTGGTATAGTTTTTGTAAGTTCATTTTCGGTCTAAGTTTCGATCCTTAAAAATGGAGGTAAGAGAGGTTTTTATAGGTGAAAGAGGGGTGTTTTTGGTGCCAAAACTCAGTCACCAAGAAATCCTTCCCGGGCAAAATCTTGTAAATTGAGCAAGGGAGGGAATCCTGGCCAGAAATCTGTAACTGACGCCCAGAGGCGCGCGCTTCCTGCTTTGGGGGCGGGAGGCGCGCGCGCCTGGCTCCTCCTGTAGGAGGCGCGCGACTCAGAGAAGGCAATTTTGACAGAATGGACTAGAAAGTCAGCCCTGTCATTCAGTTTAGTCCCTGGACTTAACGAAGTCAGTCAGGAACTTAACGGAAGTGACAGGAACTCACGAGGAACACTTAAAATGGGGAGAAACACAAAATCAAATGTGCAATCGGGGTGAGAGGTCCAAGGCGGGGTGTCTACAGAGTCAACATTGTATCGGACTGTGGTTTTGGTGTTTCATTAAAGAGAACGTGAGAGTTTCAAGAATTTGGGGAAATACTTCACTTTAGTTGACCTCTTTGTATTCTTTTTGTATTTTTTTATTAACGAGCATGAGAGCAATCTAATTTATTTTAAGTTCAACAACGTTTAGAAAAGAACGTGGTAGCAAGATTTATATTACAACATTTACAAATAACGTAGTTAATGGTACACATTTACAACATATATTTTGAAAACATTGTCCAACTTCACAGCGTTTAAGGGAAAAGCGTTGTAGAACTGCACTTAATACAACGTTTATTCAGAATCACATTATAAACGTCGTTAAAAATAATTTTTGTTGTAGTGTGCACACTTTAACTAAAAGTACTTTTTTCATCAAAACCAAATTAACTTGATAGTCATTTGAATTTTCAAACTTATTAAAAGCACAATTTACTTTTCATATATATTTTTAGTGAGTTCAAGAATCACATTATACCTGAGACAATTTAAAAACAAAATCAAATATATATTTCTCTTTCTTCCATAATTCAAAATATTTTCTCTCTCACAATTTTCTTCCATCTTCTCTCTATAACTTTTGGATCATGGTTCGATAAGATTCTCTAGTGGTAGTAAAAAATTTGATGTCACTAAGGGGAGGCACTGTTGGAAAATAATAACGGTGTATCTGTAAATGAGTTTAAAATAAAAATAAAATTAGGGACGGACTTTCTGGATACTCGAGGCAAGAGTTTGACTCTTTTTCCTTAAGACGAAATTGCCCCGTATAACAGTGCTTAACGATCTTAGGCAAGGGTCTCCAAGATACAATGACTAACTGACTTCTGATTGCAGCACAACAATGGAAGTCTCGGCGAACTACTTGATATTTTGGATCTTCTCGGGACTTAATTGGAAACTCTAAGATGCTAGGATGCTATTCAGAACTTTAGAGTGCTTTGTGAATTCTGGATGGAAAGCAAATGAGGGGAAGGGGCATTTATATAGATATTGAAGACGCAAGGTGCCTTTAGGAAATAGTTACAAATTGTGCCTGGTGAAATTTCAGCCGTAGGATCAGAATTGGATGGAAGGTTGAGATCAACTGGGTCGATCCAGATTGTCGGACCAACCCATTCGAAGAGATGCGGGTCGGCCCGACGGTTATAACCGAACCGACACACCCCTTGCTTCGATCCGCGGATCTAATCCACCAAGAACCTTCTAGCACCCTTCCTGGTCCAGCGCCTACTTGGACTGGGCCGCCCTACCCCAATTCCAGTCGAACCCAAGTCGTGTGCAGCCCAATAACCGTGCCCACGCGCACCAGACTTGACACGCCCCCAGGTCCCGGGATCCCCTAATAGAACCTCGAACCTGGATGGAGTGCCTAACGAGGAACAAGAAACTTAACAAGAAACTTAATGACATCTGTTTAACAAATTGACAGGATATATATATATTCTAGAGTAAGGAGCTATACTAGCTCACAACACGAGTTCTAGACAAGAAAATTTAAAACCAAACTTAATACATACACAGCGGAAACATGCCTAGCACATAAGCTGGCATTAAGAGTACTATACAAGATGTCTAGTGACAACAAGAACTGAACAAGACTGTCTACCTCAAAATAAGGAGTTACAAAACCCATAATACATCATCCTCACCAAGTGTAAAAGGACACAAGCCCCAAAATAATCCCGACCTGCGAAGCAAGCTCCCAACTATGTCGAGCCTCACTGCGCACTATCCTTCCTTTCCTGGGGGGGGGGAAACAAATAAAGGGTGAGATAAATCTCAGTAAGCTATTAGATGCAACTACATGACATGTTATCATGCAATTCAAGTAGATACTCAAGTAATCATATATCAAGTATCATCAAGTAACAAGTATATGAGAGGATAATCCACTCAACAAGTAGCACATAAAGCTAATCAAGCAAGTTATAAGGATATTGCTTCCTTCCTTATTCCTCCCAAGAATACCATTGTTGTCGTAGCTTGTATTACTTTGACAATCACGATCAATAACAGGAACTGATTATTCAGTATGTATCAGAAGACCCGGTAACGAGTGTCATTCCCAATATCAGTACTCATGA
This sequence comes from Campanula takesimana, assembly GCA_026119855.1. Taxonomy (NCBI): domain Eukaryota; kingdom Viridiplantae; phylum Streptophyta; class Magnoliopsida; order Asterales; family Campanulaceae; genus Campanula; species Campanula takesimana. Next base: position 108,261 of record JAOWBW010001953.1, on the reverse strand, counting down.
GGTTCATGAGGTGTTCAAGACAGGAGTTTAGCATTCACTTAAGTCAGGCTTATTGCTCCAACTAAGGAAGCTATGCCCTTACTATGGCCGGTAGTAAGGGGTCAGGCGGAAATTCATAGGGACCCGATTGTCACTTAAACCCCAGCTCTCGCGACAAGCGTGAACCTATACATTTTCGAACAAGCAAGGAGAACAGCTGGACTCACACAAGAAGGTACAAGTAGATATTTACTTGAACTACGGGAGAAGAACTAATCCAAAGTAGTGGACTAGCTCAACAAGGAACATGCTTCAAGTAATCAAGAAGTCACCTTGTATCAAGCAAATGTATGCAATGTTTGCACATACACAACAAGAACATATCTCATACACATTAGTGCTTGTTCATAGCACTTTCAAGTTCACTACCATACCTATGTATTGGTGTCAAGCCATGTACAAGATTTTATTATCTTATACTTCAAATTATATCCCAATCTTTGGACATTCAAACAAGTATAAGAGTTATACATTTACTCTTACCAAATCCCAATCCTATTCTTAGGATATTCAAGTCTAAGACCTTATGCTAATGCCTCTAAGGTGCACAATCATTGGATTCACAACAAGTATAACACATTAGTGCTTGTTCATAGCACTTTCAAGACATAAAGAAGAGATACTACTCTTATACTTATATTCTCATTTTGATCCAATGAGTATACATGTTTAAGACCAAGTTCTGATGCCCCTAAGGTGTCACAACACTTGCTAGGACATCTTATACTAAGGTTATATACCTTAACTAGGGTTACTTCCAACTTATACAAACTTTAAACAAAATCTTTGTTTTTCAGATAACTGTGCGGTCGCCCAAAATGAAATGTGCGGCCGCACATAAGCAGGTCAATTTCTTTGAAAAACCTTTCAGAAAGATGTGCGGTCGCCCAATGATTTTTGTGCGGTCGCACAATGTACCATAATGCGAAATTTTATTTCTTTCCCAGGTTGAAATATTTTCTGTCCCAAACGTAGGAGTAAATTTTACTACCATTTTAACATACCCAGAAAAGGCATAACATTATTCAAACTCATATTTCCAAGTCCCTTTATCATTTTACACAGGGGAATTATACTCCCTTTGTCCCAATTTTACAAGTACCACAAAAATCACTCCAAACACAAAATTAACAATCACAAGTATTGAGAATAACATTTATGCATGTTATTACAAGCAAGGGGAAGCTAATAACTTACCTAGTCAAAATTCAAGTTGACCCAAACTTATTTCTGTTCGGCCTGGAACGCTCTATTCAACGCCACGAATATTAATCCGGGATCAGAATCGAGAACGGAGGGATAATTAAGCTCGAGGAGCCGAGAATAGGGTGAAACCCTAACCTAGCTTTTTAGAACAGAGGGAGAACGAGAAAAATGAGAATTGCTTTCTCAGTAAAGCAATCAACAAGATATACTTTGAAACTTTCAAAGAATTGCACTTAGGCCCCTCAAGTTTCACTTTTAACAAAAAGCCCTAAAGTCAAATTTTCACAAATGACCCAAAAGTCAAAACTAGACATTTAACCACCTTAACTATTTAAAGCAGTTAATAAATTAACCCAAGTAAAACTAACACATAATATGCAAGTTCAAGAATTTAACAAGTATGTCAAATATTTAACAAGAAATTCGATGGGTGTTACATCCTCCCCACCTTAAAGAAAATTCGCCCACGAATTTTACTTACCAAAGTTTTCAAATAGGCTCGGGTATTTATCTCGCATTTCTTTCTCGGTTTCCCAAGTAGCCTCTTCAATTTCATGATTCCTCCAAAGGACCTTCACAATAGGAATCCTTTTTGTACGCAAGACTTGCTCTTTCCAGTCAAGAATTTCAACAGGTTGTTCATCATAAGACAAATCAGGCTGAAATGGAATAGCCTCATACTCAAGAACATGTGATTCATCTGCCATATACTTGGGAAGCATAGATACATGGAATACATCATGAATACCAGATAAATAAGGAGGTAAAGCCACTCTATAAGCCAACTTCCCAACTCTTTCAAGAATCTCAAATGGACCGATATAACGAGGAGATAAATTTCCTTTCTTCCCAAATCTCTTTATACCTCTACGAGGAGAGACCTTCAAGAATACAAAGTCACCTACCTGAAATTCAAGATCCCTTCTACGATGATCTGCATAACTCTTTTGTCTACTCTGAGCTGTGCGCAATCTATCTCGAATGAGTTTCACACTTTCAACTGACTGTTGAACCATTTCAGGACCCAAGAGTCTAGCTTCTCCCACTTCATCCCAACATATAGGAGATCGACATTTTCTGCCATAAAGAGCCTCATATGGAGCCATTTCAATGCTAGACTGAAAACTGTTATTATAAGCAAACTCAGCCAAAGGAAGATGAGTATCCCAACTGCCTTTAAAATCATAACACAAGCACGTAACATATCCTCAAGAATCTGTATAAGTCTCTCAGATTGCCCATCAGATTGAGGATGAAAAGCTGTACTGAAATTCAATTTAGTACCCATAGCACCCTGAAGAGCCTGCCAGAATCGAGAAGTAAAACGAGGATCTCTGTCAGATACAATACTCACAGGAACCCCATGCAGTCGGACTATCTCCTGAACATACAAAGATGCCAACTGAGACAATGAATATCCCATGGAAACAGACAAAAAGTGAGCTGATTTAGTCAACCTGTCCACTATAACCCAAACAGCATCATGGCCTCGTCTGGTACGTGGCAAACCAGTCACAAAATCCATAGTAATATGCTCCCATTTCCACTCTGGAATTTCTAATGGTTGCAACAAACCTGCTGGACGTTGATGTTCCACTTTTACTTGTTGACAAGTCAAACATTTGGAAACATACTCAGCAATTTCTCTTTTAATACCTCCTATGACTGCAGAAGACTCAGCTACACCCTGCTGATCTAGAGCAAACACTCGACCCTGAACTTTTGGTCGACCCCCACTATCTCTCTTGGAACCTGAGGCTGGTTGACTTGCACCCCCAACTTGATTTCCTCTACTTTTAGGTCAATTTCTAGCAAAGTGCCCCGCTTCACCACACACTATACACTTTCCTTGCTTTAGCCAACACTTGTCTTCAGAATGACCTTCTTTCGAACAAAAGCCACATACTCTCCTGGGACCTTGGACTGTTGTCCTCGAACCAGTTGATACACTACCTTTACTTTCAGTTGGCTGTCGGAATCGACGATCTTGGCGGCCATATTTACCACCTTTAGAACCAGATCCCTGAGTTTTCTCTGATACACGACCAGTCATGGTTGTTCCCAACTTCACCTTGTGTTCTTCGATATCATTTTCAATAGTATAAGCCTTCTCCACTGCTTGCTGATAGCTAGTGAGCTGTAAAGAAAGAAGTTGCTTCCTATACTCAGTCCTTAACCCTTTAACAAACCTCTGTGCCTTCTTAGCTTCATTTGGAACTAAGTGATCACAATACCTTGCCAATTCTGTGAACTTGGTTGAGTATTGCCCCACTGTCAGACTTCCCTGCTCCAGATTAAGAAATTCCATTTCCTTTCTATCTTGGACCACTGTTGGAATAAACTGTGACTTAAATGCTTTAAGAAAATTCTCCCATGTCTGTGGTACACCTTCCAGTTCCCAGCTTTTACTCAACACTTGCCACCAATGTTCAGCGGCTTTCTCAAGTTTAAAGGTTGCAAAGGTTACCTTATCACCACCTGCACATCTCAAGGCTGTAAAAATCTTCTCAATACTTTCAATCCACTCTTCTGCCTTCTTCGAATCAAATTCCCCGTCAAAACTACGAGGTTTCAGCTTTAAGAACCTTGTAAGGCGATTAGGATAATCCCAGTCAACATTATCAACCATTTCTTCTTGAGGAGTTATAGATCTCAGCTGATTACTACCACTAGTACCTTCAGAACTCATTGTACCTGTAGGTAAACACTCAGCGTTATTAATAACACCCCAAGACTCACCCATACCTAGTCCATAGACCCTATCCAGACTTAGAGCAAACCAAGGTAGCTAAACAGGGTAGCTAAACCAGGGTAGCTCTGATACCAACCTGACACGCCCCCAGGTCCCGGGATCCCCTAATAGAACCTCGAACCTGGATGGAGTGCCTAACGAGGAACAAGAAACTTAACAAGAAACTTAATGACATCTGTTTAACAAATTGACAGGATATATATATATTCTAGAGTAAGGAGCTATACTAGCTCACAACACGAGTTCTAGACAAGAAAATTTAAAACCAAACTTAATACATACACAGCGGAAACATGCCTAGCACATAAGCTGGCATTAAGAGTACTATACAAGATGTCTAGTGACAACAAGAACTGAACAAGACTGTCTACCCCAAAATAAGGAGTTACAAAACCCATAATACATCGTCCTCACCAAGTGTAAAAGGACACAAGCCCCAAAATAATCCCGACCTGCGAAGCAAGCTCCCAACTATGTCGAGCCTCACTGCGCACTATCCTTCCTTTCCTGGGGGGGGGGAACAAATAAAGGGTGAGATAAATCTCAGTAAGCTATTAGATGCAACTACATGACATGTTATCATGCAATTCAAGTAGATACTCAAGTAATCATATATCAAGTATCATCAAGTAACAAGTATATGAGAGGATAATCCACTCAACAAGTAGCACATAAAGCTAATCAAGCAAGTTATAAGGATATTGCTTCCTTCCTTATTCCTCCCAAGAATACCATTGTTGTCGTAGCTTGTATTACTTTGACAATCACGATCAATAACAGGAACTGATTATTCAGTATGTATCAGAAGACCCGGTAACGAGTGTCATTCCCAATATCAGTACTCATGAGGTTCATGAGGTGTTCAAGACAGGAGTTTAGCATTCACTTAAGTCAGGCTTATTGCTCCAACTAAGGAAGCTATGCCCTTACTATGGCCGGTAGTAAGGGGTCAGGCGGAAATTCATAGGGACCCGATTGTCACTTAAAAACCAGCTCTCGCGAGAAGCGTGAACCTATACATTTTCGAACAAGCAAGGAGAACCAGCTGGACTCACACAAGAAGGTACAAGTAGATATTTACTTGAACTACGGGAGAAGAACTAATCCAAAGTAGTGGACTAGCTCAACAAGGAACATGCTTCAAGTAATCAAGAAGTCACCTTGTATCAAGCAAATGTATGCAATGTTTGCACATACACAACAAGAACATATCTCATACACATTAGTGCTTGTTCATAGCACTTTCAAGTTCACTACCATACCTATGTATTGGTGTCAAGCCATGTACAAGATTTTATTATCTTATACTTCAAATTATATCCCAATCTTTGGACATTCAAACAAGTATAAGAGTTATACATTTACTCTTACCAAATCCCAATCCTATTCTTAGGATATTCAAGTCTAAGACCTTATGCTAATGCCTCTAAGGTGCACAATCATTGGATTCACAACAAGTATAACACATTAGTGCTTGTTCATAGCACTTTCAAGACATAAAGAAGAGATACTACTCTTATACTTATATTCTCATTTTGATCCAATGAGTATACATGTTTAAGACCAAGTTCTGATGCCCCTAAGGTGTCACAACACTTGCTAGGACATCTTATACTAAGGTTATATACCTTAACTAGGGTTACTTCCAACTTATACAAACTTTAAACAAAATCTTTGTTTTTCAGATAACTGTGCGGTCGCCCAAAATGAAATGTGCGGCCGCACACAAGCAGGTCAATTTCTTTGAAAAACCTTTCAGAAAGATGTGCGGTCGCCCAATGATTTTTGTGCGGTCGCACAATGTACCATAATGCGAAATTTTATTTCTTTCCCAGGTTGAAATATTTTCCGTCCCAAACGTAGGAGTAAATTTTACTACCATTTTAACATACCCAGAAAAGGCATAACATTATTCAAACTCATATTTCCAAGTCCCTTTATCATTTTACACAGGGGAATTATACTCCCTTTGTCCCAATTTTACAAGTACCACAAAAATCACTCCAAACACAAAATTAACAATCACAAGTATTGAGAATAATATTTATGCATGTTATTACAAGCAAGGGGAAGCTAATAACTTACCTAGTCAAAATTCAAGTTGACCCAAACTTATTTCTGTTCGGCCTGGAACGCTCTATTCAACGCCACGAATATTAATCCGGGATCAGAATCGAGAACGGAGGGATAATTAAGCTCGAGGAGCCGAGAATAGGGTGAAACCCTAACCTAGCTTTTTAGAACAGAGGGAGAACGAGAAAAATGAGAATTGCTTTCTCAGTAAAGCAATCAACAAGATATACTTTGAAACTTTCAAAGAATTGCACTTAGGCCCCTCAAGTTTCACTTTTAACAAAAAACCCCTAAAGTCAAATTTTCACAAATGACCCAAAAGTCAAAACTAGACATTTAACCACCTTAACTATTTAAAGCAGTTAATAAATTAACCCAAGTAAAACTAACATATAATATGCAAGTTCAAGAATTTAACAAGTATGTCAAATATTTAACAAGAAATTCGATGGGTGTTACAAGACTAACCGAACCACGGGTTGGACCAGCACCTGATTTTGTCAAAAGTTTAAGGCTCCACAACTCCCAGCGAAGTGCAAAGTGTGTCCTAAACCGCCCATTCCGCCCTTCGTGGGTCATGTGCCAATTTGCAGCTTGTCCAAAATTGGCACTATTGAGCCACTAGTTGCATGGAGGCCGAAAATGGATACGGCATTTCCATTCCCATTTCTCTTCAAACATTAATACTAAGTTGCCATTTTCAACAATTAATTTCTCATTCAACCGAAATTGGTTTTGAGAAAATAAATATACCTCGTTAATCTACTCTGAATGTTGATTAATAATTTGCAACATATTTTCATTTTTAATTAATGGAATCAATAATTAAAATGGGTCAAACCCAATAATTTAATAACCAATGTCCAACAGGTACTTCGGATGCAACCTTTATACTCCCTCCGCCCCATTTTAAACTTCAAAAATTTCCCTTTGGGTGTCCCATTTTAAACTTCAAAATCAAAAAAATGAAAGTTATTTATACTTTTTATTTAGTGGGACCTACATGTCATACACACAACAACTATCCACTAACTATTCCCTACCCCACTTTCTCTCTCATATCCACTTTCTATACTCACAACACTCTACCCCACTATCTATATTTTATAATATAAAGATTCTCATCTTAATTCTTGTGCCCACTTTTTTTTTACGTTTAAGATGGGACGGAGGAATTATATATATTTTTTTATATTCACTAAGCAAATGTATAGTATTACATATTATTCCCTTCAACCTGCAATGAAATAGTACAAAAGAGGATACATTTTTTTAACACGCGTTAATTATATTTCACGTGTTACTGCACCATTAAATTTGAAAAAAGGAGAAGGGGAAAAAGTTGCACAAAACATACATTATTGTATCTTATTATATTTTATAATTATTTTCCCCCTTTTTTCTCAAACACAAAGAATCAGTAATGGTATAGATAACACTCCTTATAAATTTTACATTTTCGAAACAAATATATGCACTCTAATAAATTCTAGGAAAAAATGCACCAAAAGTACCTGAACTATAGGGGTTGTTTGGATTTAGTAACTTATCTCTTTTTTGACCCATGAAAAATACCTTAACTTTTTTTTTTTTTGTGCAGCGTGTTGGGATTGGAGACAAAACAAAGGAGATGATCAAAACCGAGGAGAAGATGGAGCAGAATCGGAGGAGCAGGCGGGCGCTCGGTATGGGCAGGCGGGCGTTTACCTTGGCAGATTGGTGCACGTTCTCTGATTGACAGTAGGCGGGCGCCTGGTGAGGGGCAGGCGGGCGGTTGGTAGGCCGAACAGTTCAAGTTGAGGTGGGTAGGAGTCTGAAGTTAATAAGGAATTTGAATCCTTATTACTTTAGGGATTTAGTATCATACTCCTTCCGTCTCAAGGACTCCGGGTAAATTAGGTTTTGATCAGGAATAGGTTTTGTATCCCTATAAATATATTGTGACTACCACCATAATATTAGTACCCAAAAGGAGAGAGTTAGGATATCAAGAAAGAGCACAAAATAATGTGTAGGAGGGGGCCGGGGGCCTAGGAGAGCCGACGATCCTACAACCCGGCCATAGTCATAATGTTTGTGTGTTCATGGGGAGAGATAATAATATGTAGGAGAGAGTTGTTCATGGGAGAGTATACATACTAGATCTGTGTGAGTGTATGTGTAAACTGTAACAATCAACATATTATTATAGTGATTTATCCTGGCTTGGGGCCTCCGGATGTAGCCACGTGGGGGTGGTGAACCGGGTTAACAAATCATGGTGTTCTTGTTCTTTCATATTATTATTTCATGTGTTGATTTATTTCTCCATGTTGATGACTGCTAGTATGGGCTAGTGGATGCGGTGATCCCCCCAATTCCCCAACATAGCGGAGGTACCTATTGCTAACGCCGTCCACCTTTTTCCGTTAAGTTATCATGTGCCACACACATGACTAATTTTTTGAGGGTAAAATGTCAAAACATAACAAGGATAGTGTGAGAACATTTTACAAAGACAAAGGAGTTTAAATAAATTTCTTACTTTCAAATAACCCCCTTCCCCTTCCCCTTCCCAGTTTAACATGAATCCCAACCCTTGCTACCTCTTTCCCTTTTATCCACACTCCCATCCCCATTTGAACCCTTACCCCTTGCACCTCTCTTTCAATAAACGCCACAAATAGAATTTCTCTCTCCCACATCAAGCACCGAAACTAAAAAAAAAACATCCCCGGATCAATTCGATCTTAATTCACCCCTCTCTGTATTCATCCATGTCGCCCACCCTTTACCTAATCCTAATCTTCTCCCTTTTCATCCCATCATCCCATACCACCAAAATTCCACCGATCAATCATTCGCCTCCCCTTATTCCCCAAAACGGCCTCAATTTCCTCAAAGATTTACTCATAACAAAAGCTATTTCATCAATTGCTCCACTCCAACTCCCCCAAATCCAGAAAGATATCAAAATCCCACTTTTTGGTGGTGTTCATGTCGTCCTTTCCAATATCACAATTTATAAGGTCGATGTTGGGTCATCTAATGCTAAACTTGGTGATACGGGCGTTGCCATTATTGGGCGATAGAGAGCAAAACGGGGGAGGATTTGGGTTTAGATCTGGGTTTTTTTTTTTTTTCTCTCCAGAAAGTCAATATTCATAAATTTGGGCTATTTGTTGATTTCTGATTTGGGGTTAGCGATGGTGGTTTATACATGAACGCGATTTCGATTTGTTGCAGAAGAAGAATTTAGGATGTGGGGGAGTAATTTGTTTGATTCAGATCTGGGAAGTGTTAGTTTAAAGGATGGTGGTGAATATTGGCGGTGTTGATGGTGGGTGGCCGTGCTGAGTGTTAGAACTAGGACTAGGAAAGGGAAAGAAAAAAGGAAGGGGAAGTGGGTAATTGCAACTTTAAATTTTATTTAAACCCCTTTGTCTTTGTAAAATGTTTTCACACTATTCTTGTTATGTTTTGGCATTTTTACCCTCAAAAAATTAGTCATGTGCGTGGCACATGATAGCTTAACGGCAAAAAGCGGACGGCGTTAGCAATAGGTACCTCCGCTGCACAAAAAAAATTAAGGTATTTTTCATGGGTAAAAAAAGAGATAAGTTACTAAATCCAAACAACCCTATAGTTCAGGTAATTTTGGTGCATTTTTTCCTAAATTCTATATAATTAATATAGAGAATTAAGATATTGTATAAGTATTTCCATCAACTTCAGGCCTCTTAAATAAATTCTTACCCTTGATGACACGCCCCCAGGTCCCGGGATCCCCTAATAGAACCTCGAACCTGGATGCGCGTGAATAACGAGAATCAAGAAACTAACAAGAAACTGGATGACATCTGCTTATAAAACTGACATGATATATATACTCTAGAGTAATGAGCTAAGATAGCTCACAACATTAGTTCTAGACAAGAAAATTTAAACCAAACATGATTATACACAACGGAAACATGCCTAGCACATATGCTGACATTACAAGATGTCTAGAGACAACAAGTCTACCAAAAAATACTGAGTTATATAACCCATAATACATCGTCCTCACCAAAGTGTAAAAGGACCACGATTCCCAAAGGAATAACCACCTGCGTAGTAAGCTCCCAGCTATGTCGAGCTTCACTTCGCACTATCACTAGCCTTCCTTTGATCTAAGGAAAACAATTAAACAAGGAACGGGGTGAGATAAATCTCAGTAAGCTATTAGATGCAACTACATGACATGTTATCATGCAATTCAAGTAGATACTCAAGTAATCATGTATCAAGTATCATCAAGTAACAAGTATATGAGAGGCTAAGCCACTCATCAAGTAGAACATAAGGCTAAGCTAGAACGTTACAAAGGATATTGCTTCCTTCCTTATTCCTCCCAAGAATACCATTGTTGTCGTAGCTTGTATTACTTTGACAATCACGATCAATATCAAGAAACTGCTTATACAGTATATATAAGAAGACCCGGTAACTAGTGTCATTCCCAAGATCAAGATTCACGAGGTGTTCACGAGTTTAGCATTCACTTTTATCAGGCGTATTGCTCTAACAAAGGAAGCTATGCCCTTACTCAAGCGCAGATACATAGATCCCCGATTATCACTTTGGCCCCAGCCTCATGATAAGCGTGAACCTATATACCTCCGAGCAAGCAAGGACCAGCTGGACTCACACAAGAATGCACAAGTAGGTATTTACTTGAACTACGAGAGTAGAACTAATCCAAAAGTAGTGGACTAGCTCAACAAGAAACATGCTTCAAGTAATCAAGAAGTCACATTGTTATCAAGCAACTATATGCAATGTTTGCACATACACATCAAGAATATTTCTCATACACGTTAGTGCTTGTTCATAGAACTTTCAAATTCCTTACCATACACATGTATTGGTGTCAAGTCATGTATAATATTTTATCATCTTATATTCATGTCTTAATCCAATTCTTTGGATGTTCAAGTCATGTACAAGATTTTATTGTCTTATACTTCAAGTTATAATTCCAATCTTTGGACATTCAAGGCATATATAAGAGTTAGACATCTTATACTTCAAGTTCATCATCCTATACTTTGGATGTTTAAGCTCAAGACATTGTTCTAGTGCCCCTACGGTATACAAACATTGGTTTCAAGACAAGCATAACACATTAGTGCTTGTGCATAGCACTTTCAAAGCATAAAGAAGAGTTGTTACACTCACTCCCCCTTAAAGAAAATTCGACCCGAATTTTAGGATTGTTTACCTCAACCCTCAAACAACCCAGGATACTTCCTTTCATTTCAATCCCGAAACTCCATACTGAGTTCAATATCCTCTAAAACTTTAGACATATTGGAGAAGAATCATAAACACAATTGCGTGGCATCAACACATGGAATTCATTATCAACCTCGTCGAGAGAAGGAAGTAACACCAGACGATAAACTCAACCTCTAGCTCTTTCCAAAATCTCAAAAGAACTGACATATTAAACAATTCCACGAGAAGTAAAGGTATATCCCTCGAATTCTTAGAATCAACTAAACAAGTTCTCAAGAATCTGAATGGTTATTTCTAACTGACCATCTGACTGAGGGTGAAAGTCATACTAAGTCTCAATTCCGAACCCCAGGCCTTCTGAAATGCTTGTCAAAATCAAGATGTAAATAAGGAACCCATATCTATTACCATGCTCGTAGACATCCCATGAAATCGAACTATCTTCAGAACAAATAACTGACAACTGATAATTTACTTCCAGATTATTCACAACTCAAGGACTTAGTTGAATACTTAGAATTCCTCGTATCAAACAATTAAAGATAACTCCTCGAATTTATCTCAATACTCTACTTCTACTTGGATTCATAATTAAATTGGTCTTGTGTATCCCTTCAAGTATCTATAGTTGAACTCCGTTATACATGTTTAATTCCACTAAGTGTTGACTACATACTCTGCTATAGAAGTTAAAATTCCATCACTAGCCACGAACAAAATCTTATTGTCTGTCATTATTCATTCCACGAGTAATTTTCGATAGTTGATATTATTCAATATAGTAGAAATTTAAAGCTTTCACAATCGCAAAGTCACACCATGTCTCAACTCACGAAGATTTCAAAATGTTAATTCCTCTAACATTCTCTAGTTAGTTTTATCAAACATGAACTATAAGTCAAGATATCCTCTAACACATTACCTTTTTCTGATGATATAACATAGTAAACACTTCAAATATAACTCCATCAAAGTCATTCACTAATGCAATGGATGTATAATCGCAATAAATCTCAATTTATGGGTAGGATAATTTTTGTTCATAAAGAATCAATCTTCTCAAAGCACACATTGTTACCGTTCCATTCTGAAGCAATAAACATCTCAATCACTCTTTAAGGCATCTCAATGAATCCACTGTAATGGTAAAACTCGACATATCCACTAGAAAATAATAACACAGATCATATCCTCTAGATAACGATAATACTAGTCAAATCCATTAAGCAATACCAATACTGAAGTTGTCATCAGCTCTCGTTTCAACAATTAACTCGCAACAATTAAACTCGTTCCACTCTTACCAATCCATCGAGAAAGTATCTTTCTATGCCGAATAGTTAACACGGCAACTACCTGAGAATCCATCAATGAATCTCTAATAATATACCAATCTCAACCACTCAAAATAACCCAAGGTTCTCCTCAAGAAACAAGTACCACTCAAGGGGAAATACACTTAAAATCTCACAAGGAAAGGATATCTTCTAATTTAAATGCAAATATTTCACTACTAACTCCATAAACCAACTACCAGGAACTCGTGACAACAATTTACAAGTTTTGATGCATAAAAAGCATGAATGCTAAACACACACATATGTAAAACTCCACCACAATAACATCAAAATCTTGTGATGGCAACATCACTAAACCGGCAAGTAAAACATGCTCATGAATACGCACATCACAAGTACACGACACTTTATCGGTCGTCAAACACTCCCCCTTAAAGAAGACACATCTAATCACAGAAGGTAAAGACTCAGAAGACACATGCAATCAAGAAGCACAATGCACAAACACACAAGTATACGAAGAGCCAGGGTCTATAAGTGTGTGTGCTCTCAAACTAGACATAGAAATTATACCTCCAGTCACATTAGAAGAATCTGAAATCTGTTGTTGATTGATGGAAGAAACACGATCTTGCACCTTAACCTTTCCTGAAGCATCCCTCTTTTGGCCCCGAGATGACCCAGCTGCACTTCCCGATAACTGATTCTTAAATCTAAAGCAACTCTTCTGAAAGTGACCTAACTGACCACAACTCAAACATTTGCCTTGCTTCTTCCAACATTTTTCTTCTAAATGTCCCATCCTTTGACAGTAGTTACATACTCGTTTACTTCGAGTTTCTCTATTATGCGGCCCTTGAAAAGATGCCCTAGCTTGCGAAGGTATTCCTTGATATTCTCTACTATCTCCACGCTGGGGTTGCGGTTTTACCTGTTCTCCTCGTTTTGTCACATCTGAGGTTTCAATCTTGGTTTTATGCTCCTCTATATCGTCAATGATTTTCATGACAGCTTCAAACATACCTTGGAACAGTGCTCGAACCTCTTCTCTAGCGTTACCCGATCCTGAAGGCCCTGACTGATTCCCTTCGGTGCCAACCATTTTCAATAAGTACCTGCGTAAAACTCTCAATGTTACTTACCCTATACACAACTACCCTCCTAGGTCATTTAGTCATTCTAGACCATCTACTACCTAGCTCTGATACCAACTGTCGCGCCCCGACCCGTGGTCCTACTTGGCCCCGCGCCCGGGACACGCGAGGAAGACGTCGTAAAGCAACTCTAAGAAAATTTTTCGAAATATATTTTCTTAAAAAGGTTCACACAACCAAAACGTTACCAAAACATGACTTTAAGTCACAAAACAAACTTTCTCAAATGAGTACTTAGCCACTTGGCTATAACAAACTTTACTTATAAAATTTACAAACACGAACACCAACCAAAAGAGATGATACAAATAACTGAGTCACGGGTACACTACCCTAAAAGTATTACATTTACATAATGTATCCTTTATACATATCACTTCCCAAAAGTCTTACCAAAGATCTCTTTACCGACGTCCTCCCTGTGCTGTGACCTATTCCCTGGACTCCTTCTTATCTAAAACGGTAAACAAATAAGGGGTGAGAATAAATCTCAGTAAGTTACTAAAATGTAACTACATTACATGCTAATATGATGATCATAAAGAAACAATATTAACAAATAAGCGTATAACACATAGCACATAACATGAGAGGCTCCCTATCGCCAACCGTCCCATACCGGTTGGAAATAACGACCAACTCATCATGCAACACATAAAACGGAAATAAACACTCATTCGTGGATACTGAGCCAAGGTTCTCAAACCAAACTATAGCCATCTGAGAGGCATCAACTGAGCAGCATCGAAGAGCTGAAACGGGTTCCGGAACCAAACAACAACAACAACAACGGGGGGAAAATGACACAAAGTCATAACCCAAAATGCCCAACCTTTGGCCTAAGGAAGGGGGTTAAAAATGGGAAACCAATGATAGGAGCCTTATAATGTACTTGGCTCGGGAGACCATTATAATCCCTATCACTGCCCAACACACACAAAAGTACCAGCTGGACTTTACACGCAAGCACCACATAGAAATACTTGCTTAAACAACAATCAAGGACAATGATTCCAATGTAGGGAACCATGCCAAACACATCAAGAAGATGATCTATTCCAACACATTACAAAGTGTTCAACAATGCTCACTTAATCAATTACTAACATTTCACAACACTTGTGTTCACAAAGGAACCAATTCTACCACTTTAGTGATCCACAACAATCATCTAATTACTTTAGGACACTACCCAAAAAACTAGACCAAGATTGACCTCTACATCCCTAAGTTTGAAAAACTCTAAACTTTTCAGACAACTGGGCGGTCGCCCAAACAGGGCTGTGCGGCCGCCCAAAATGCTCTGCTCCAAGAAGAAAACCCTTCAGATAGATGTGCGGCCGCACGCCCATTTTTGGGCGGCCGCCCACATCACCCGGCAGTCCTAAAAACTTAACCAAAGTTCACTCCTTTTGTTTCACAACCCCAAAATTACCAATACTTGCAACACTTAACTTTTGCAACTTCACAAAGGCTAAAACTCAGCTAAGAACCATACTAACACCCAACAATACCATTTCCATACTACTCCTTCTGTCACAAATTTACAAGTATAAATAAAACATACCCAAAACATTATTTCACAACCTACTAGGCATATATAACATGTTTATATCCATTTTATTAGGCACAACAACATTACTATACTTTCACAATACTACAACACCCATTTGTATTAACATTTCCCACATGCAACAAATTATTACTACTCCCTCCGTTTCACAAGTATCATTATAATTTTTAATATACTAATATACCCACTTTAGGATACTTTCACTTCTTTTCCCGTCCCATAAGTAATAGTATAATTTTATAATACATTTATTTAACATTTAACTAAAGATATTATTTTACCGTCACACGAGTAGGAGTATAACATATAAAGCCTATATAATGTTGCATCATCTCATACTCCCCCAAAACCAAAACTACTATACCCATTTCCCACAAATAAATAGTCTATAACAAGTTTTACTACTCCCTCTGTCCCAAAATTACAAGTATATAAAAAGTATACTAAAACATCTTTTTTCAACATATTAAGCATATAAAGCATATTTATGACCATTTTAACATTTAAAGGGGGGAATTAGTAACTTACCTATTTTTCGGAAAAGTGTCAAGAAAATAATATTTGACCCGGTAGAAATGGCCTACTCAACACCCTGAACATTTATATATTTTTAGATTTGGAAATGGAGTAATAGATTAAAATAGGGAAAATTAACAAAACAAAATCTTACCTTTTCTTTCTTTCTCCAACAATGGCAATTCTCAGGGAAATTTTGAGATTTTGGGAAAGAGGTGGTGAGTGGCGTAGGAGAGGGGAGAGGATGAAGAGGTGATAATGAAGAAGTTTTATCCCTTTCTCTCAATTAAATCATCCAAGTTCAATTGTTAACACTTAAGCCCCTTGAATACTAATTCCACTAAAAACCCTCATAACTTCCACTAACAACTTAACTCCCCTAATCACCTTTAATACTAACATTTTAACTAACACAAATAATCATATAAGATGTGCAAATTCATTTAATATGATGCAACAAATAAAATACACACATAATTTTAAATTTAAAATTCTCAAAAATATAAAATAATTATAAAATAAATAAAACGGATTTTTGGGGTCGTTACATTAACTAGGGTTACTTACAACTTATACACACTTTAAACAGCATTTTGTTCTTCAGGGTAAGTGTGCGGTCGCCTAAAGTGACCTGTGCGGTCGCACACTAAGCAGGTCAATTCTTTGAAAAAGTTTCCAGAAAGATGGGCGGTGTAGATACCCCGGGGGGGGGGGACCACGGCTTGGCTAGAGCGGTGAATTATCCTAGGGTGTCTAACTTGTTTTTAGAGTCGCCACCTATGTTTTGAGGGACATAAGAAAAACCTATTGATTGTAGCCTAAGTTTGATTACGAAAACAGAGATTCTTTGTTTTGAGGTTCGGGGGTTAGATTACAAGATGGGAAGTACCGAAACACCCATCTCGCCCAACTAAAGTTGGTCTTGCTTGATCAAAATCTACATGAATGATAACGTTCTTCTTCTTCTTCTTCTTTAAGTTATAAAAAAAGGGGTTTAAAATAGGATTTGGAATGTAGGAGATAACTCCTTAACCAACCTCAATGAGATGAGGTGATCATTAGAGTCATGTCCCAAAATGATTTGGGTGATTGCACATTTGATTAGAGTAAAAGAGAGAGAGGAGATGAAGTAGAAAAGAAAGGAAAAGATGGACTTTTACCTACAATTTGAAGAACTTCAAATGTTGCTTGATGAGATCCTTGGAGAACCTTTAGAAAGTGACTCTTTTTGTCTAGTTTTTTGATGATTTTTCCGATCCTTGAAAATGGAGGTAAAGAGAGGTTTTTATAGGTGAAAAAGGGGTGTTTTTGGTGCCAAAACCCAGTCACCAAGAAATCCTTCCTGGGCAAAATCCTGTAAATTGAGTAAGGGAGGGAATCCTGGCCAGAAATCTGTAACTGACGCCCAGAGGCGCGCGCTTCCTGCTTTGGGGGCGGGAGGCGCGCGCGCCTGGCTCCTAGTGTCGGAGGCGCGCGACTCAGAGAAGGCAATTTTGACAGAATGGACTAGAAAGTAAGCCCTGTCATTCAGTTTAGTCCCTGGACTTAACGAAGTCAGTCAGGAACTTAACGGAAGTGACAGAAACTAACGAGAAACACTTAAAATGGGGAGAAACACAAGATCAAATGTGCAATCGGGGTGAGCGGTCCAAGGCGGGGTGTCTACAGAGCCCCTCGGCGACGTGGACTGTAAAGCAAAACGCGTCGACGAAAGTTAAAAACACCCGCCGAGGACATCACCAAGAAAAAGTAAAGACTCGATGAAAGCAGGAATTTGAAATTGCGAGAGATAGTGGTGCGCTCCCTGTGTGAGCGGCTTTTGCTGGAGTGTTGTGTTGGGGCTCATGGGAGCTTGTCTCGATATAGACCGAGTTTTGTTGAGTTGGGGCTCATGGGAGCTTGTCTCGATATGGACCGAGTTTTGTTGAGTTGGGGCTCATGGGAGCTTGTCTCGATATGGACCGAGTTGCCGACTTGGAGCTCATGGGAGCTTGTCTCGATATGGACCGAGTTTTGTTGAGTTGGGGCTCTTGGGAGCTTGTCTCGATATGGACCGAGTTGCCGACTTGGAGCTCATGGGAGCTTGTCTCGATATGGACCGAGTTGCCGACTTGGAGCTCATGGGAGCTTGTCTCGATATGGACCGAGTTTTGTTGAGTTGGGGCTCATGGGAGCTTGTCTCGATATGGACCGAGTTGCCGACTTGGAGCTCATGGGAGCTTGTCTCGATATGGACCGAGTTGCCGACTTGGAGCTCGTGGGAGCTTGTCTCGATATGGACCGAGTTGCCGACTTGGAGCTCATGGGAGCTTGTCTCGATATGGACCGAGTTGCCGACTTGGAGCCGCATCTGCTTACGTTGTTGACTTTGTGGGGTGTGGGCACGGTTGAATGTTTTGAATGAGGTCGTTAGTGAACCCTTGTTGACGAATCCGTTAGTGAATCCGTTCGATGAAATATTGCTTTGAAGCCTCGTGCCATTTGGAGTCACACTTGACTTTTTTTGAATTGTGGGGTACGGGCACAGTTGACCGCGACCAGAAAAATGTTCCTGCTGGGGATGAAATGTTGAGATTGACTCTTGAGGGGGGTGTGGCACCCGTGACAGAACTTAGGGAGTTTGGAATTTTGAAGAGGACAGCCTACTTTTGAGTGGGAGTTTCTATCCTACTTTCGATTTTTGACATGCCTTAAGGGCGGACCAGAAGAATGTGTGCCCAACTGGGTGTCCGAGGACAGGGGCTGTGACTTAATTTAGGTTGGAGATCTCTGACAAGGCCCTTTTCTCGAGGCGATTTAGACCTGGGAGGCGCGCGCCTTCCTATGTAGTCTTGGGACGCACGCGCATTTCAGACTGCTGGCGGGTGGCGCGCGCCTCTGGGAGGCGGAATTCCGGGCTTGACATTTGCTGACCAAAAGATCCCCCAACAGCTATAATATCATATTCTGTTCGACCACTTGATCCTCACAGCTCCTTTCTGCCATTTTTTGAACATCATATTATTGCTTAACTTTGCTTGTGATCAACATTTTCCATGGCTTCCAATTCTTTTGCCCTTGATGCCAAAGTTGTTAGTGAGTATGAAAAGGACTTGGGTACTTTTGTGTATTCTTTTAAGACCCATCCCAAGGAGGCCTTCATTAAAGACTTCGGGTTCCGAATTCTTTTCACTTTGCGGACGTTGAAGCCGGATTGGGATTTGTTGAGAGCTGCCGTGGCTTTCTGGGATTGCGACAGCCATACCTTCAACCTTTCAGCTAATGAAATGGTGCCGACTGTTGACGATTTCGGGGCCATCCTTGGCATGCCTTTGGCCGGTCGGATTGCCGTCCCTAAATATCACCGTGGTGCCGTCGACTCTTGGGTTGAGTTACTGAATCTCCCTGTTGAGGACGTGAGGAAGATGTTGCACGGTACCGTGATTGACATAACTGCGTTGCCGATGTTCTTCAATTTACACTCGGAGGACCCGGTGGTTCAATCTTTCAAAAGAAATGCCATAGCCGTTTGTCTCTTCAGCGAAGTACTGTTTGTTACACCCTTCGGGACCGCGGACGCGCAGTTGGCTGAGATTATTTTGCAAGCTAAGGAGCAGCAATTTAGTGTAATCCCTCTTATTGTAGGGGAGACGTTGCACGGCCTTGATGAGTTACATAGGACGGGCAAGATGTGTCGGGGAAGCCCTTTGCTCTTGACCATATGGCTCCGAGAACACTTCAGAATTTATTCCCCGGATGGTGATTTGTCTCCCTTTGCTGTTCATAGGAGGAAGTTGTTGATCCGGGATTTATCTGAAGATGATTGGAAGAAATTCTTTGCCTCTCGAGCGACCGTTGATATTGAGTGGTGTCCTCCTTCTTGGGGTCTTCGTCCTTTTGTGGAATGGACTCTTGGTTTTCAGCACGTGGTTGTGCCCGGTTTGAGAGATTCTTCATTTTACCATCCAGAGCGGGTTCTGCGGCAGTTCGGTCGCCAACAGACAATTCCTTTTCCGAGGGGTGGAACGCTTCGTCCAGTTGCTTACATGGGTCCTGACTTCTCGAGTGAGCTTCAGTCGGCTTGGGGAGATGACCGCAATCGTTGGGCTTTTGCTCCTCTGCATCGGAGGAGTGTCTTCCTTCCCGAGAGCTACTTGGACTATTTATTTGGCACCCTTTACCGCGGCATCACTTGGGTTGATGTGCTTCGTGCCGAGTTGCTAGGACAGGGTTTTGAGCCTAGCAGCACTTTGAGATATAGAGAGGCTGCTGCTGATTCGAGTAACATTCTCGCTGACCCTTTCGGTACTCCTTTGGATGACTTTTATTCTAGGAGACGTGTTGCAGCACAGAAGGTTTCGGTGCGTATTAGTGCTCCTTTGTTACCCAAGAAGAAAAGGATTGAGAGACGATCGGGTGGTCCTTCGAAAGCTAAGAGAAAATTGGATTTTTCTTAGTACCCTAAGAGATTGCAATTAGACCACTTTGTTTTAGGATTTAATATTTTGATGTCTTTTGTTGGTCAATAAATCCGTTGTAATGGTTTGAATAATTCATTGAATGAATAAAAAAATTGCATTTTGTTATTTGAAGTGAATTGAGTATTTTTGACATGTTTTAGACCGCACCCGAAGGTTGCCTACGTTCCTCCAGTTGGGAGGCTCAGGTCTTCGTAGTTCAAACAAACAAAGACCATTTTTTTTTTTTTTTGTGCACCCTGTTTTTTGCCTAGACCGCCCTTGCGGGTTTTCAATCTAGCGGGCTTCTTTTTTGCACGTGCTCTAATTTTTGCCTAGGCCGCCCTTGCGGGTTTTCAACCTAGCGAGCGATTTTTTTTTTTTTTTAATGGTCTTTGTTTATTAGGCGTAGAACCTCTTGAGCTTGTCGAGGTTGACCTCCTTTGGCAGCTGGTCACCATCTAAATCCACGAGCCGGACTGCACCACCGCTTAGTATCTTTTTGACCACGTACAGACCGATCCATCGGGGTCCCCATTTCCCCAGGGGATTCATGGCATTAGGAGGATGTTGTCTTAAGACCAAATCTCCCACATTGATGTTTCGAGGCCTCACTTTTTTGTTGAAAGCTCTTGCCATCCTTTGCTGATATGCCCTCGTGCGTTCGAGTGCTCTTAACCTTTTCTCGTCGAGTAAGGCTAGCTGTTCGTATCGACTTTGCATCCAATTGACCTCGTTGACTTGATTCTCGAGGAGGACCCGTAGAGATGGGACTTCAAGTTCGATAAGGAGTACGGCTTCAGAACCATAGACCAATGCATAAGGAGTTTCTCCTGTTGCGGATCGTATTGATGTGCGGTAGCCCCACAATGCTAATGGTAGCTTCTCGGGCCAATCCCTTCCTGTTGAGGCCATTTTCTTGACGATGGTCTCGATGGTCTTATTTGCTGCTTCGACTGCGCCATTTGCTTGGGGCCGGTAAGGAGATGACTTGTGCTTGGTGGTCTTGTATTCTACCAAAAGTGCATCCATTTCCTTCTCAAAGTGAGAGCCGTTGTCGAAAATGATTTCATGAGGCACGCCGTATCGGCACATGATATTGATCTTTACAAATTCGGCCACTTTCTTGGCGTTGAGGGTTCGATAGGCTTGTGCTTCGACCCACTTTGTGAAGTAGTCGACTGCCACTAGGACGAATGACTGCCCATTGCTTCCGGCAGGATGAACTTTACCGATGATGTCTATCCCCCAACAAGAGAAAGGCCAAGGTGTGACCATGTTGTAAAGTTGTGAGGGTGGAGCATGTTGCAGATTAGCGTGGAATTGGCACTTGGCACACCTTTTGACTTTCTCGATACAGTCTCGTTCCATAGTGCTCCAATAGTAACCAATGCGAAGTATCTTCTTGACTAGCATAAACCCATTCATGTGGGGTCCACATTCTCCTTCGTGCACTTCACACATTATCTCTTGAGCTTCGGTCTCATTGGCGCATAGGAGATTGATCCCGTCGTGGTGCCTTTTATAGACTCGGTCCCCAATCAGTACGTACCGAGAGGCTAACCTTTGCAGAGCTGCTTGAGACTTCTTATTGATGTTCTCGGGATAAGTGCCGTCTTTGAGGAAGTTCATGATATCCGAATACCACGGAGAGTTTGTTTGAACCTCGTTGATCTCGATACTCATGCAATATGCCGGACTGTTCCTTCGAGCAATTTTGAAAGGCTTCACCATTTTCCCTTTGGGCATTTCAACTAATGAAGCTATAGTGGCCAGTGCATCGGCGAAGCGATTCTTATCCCTTGGCAGGTAGTTGAAAGTGATCTCTTGGAATTGTTCAACCAGTTCTTCAAGGTGCTGACCATACTGTTGGAGAGTCGGGTCTTGGGTTCGCCATTTACCCGATTGCTGATTGATAAGGAGCAAAGAGTCGCCGAACACTTCTAGTTCCGTGACGTTTCTTTCGAGAGCTGCTTCGAGCCCTGCTATGCATGCTTCGTACTCGGCAATGTTGTTGGTAGCTTCGAATTCTAGGCGTATGGCAATGGGAGTGTAGATGTCTTTTGGATCGACAAGCAATACCCCTATACCAAAACCGTGTTTATTGGCAGCGCCATCGAAAAAAGTTGCCACTTGTCTTCCTCGGTTGTGGTACAAATTAAATGCTCGTCGGGGAACTGTACATCTTCCCCCTTCACTTCGTCACACGGGAATTCGGCAAGCTGGTCACTGAACACTTTCCCCCTGACGGATTTTAGTGTGACGTAAGTGATATCATAGCCGGCGAGCATGAAGTACCATTTGGCTATTCTTGTTGACATGAAAGGCTTCTCGAAGATGTAGCGGAGCGGGTCCACCTTTGCTACTAGCTTGATCGGAAAAGCTTCCATATAGTGTTTGAGCTTTTGAGTGACCCAAACCAATATTGTTTTATGCTCCATCCGTCTCAAAATGATCTTCTTATTTTGATGTTACTACAAATAAACTTTGAGCAATAATTTTAAATTCATTTTATTATTAACAAGTTTTAGATTTTCATTAGTATAATTAAATCAACTACTCCCTCTGTCCCTAAATGAGTGTCCAAATTTCATTTTAAAGGACACTGAAAATCTCAACTTTTTGAACAATTTGGTAACAACGATTCATATATAATCTTGTAATCTCCTTTCCAAACCTTTAGTTTTGCACGTATAAAGAAACCGGTGAAAATTTTTTCGAAAAAAAACATTTAGGGAGAAAGTTATGTTCAAAAAAGACACTCATTTAGGGACAATAATGGACACTCATTTAGAGACAGAGGGAGTAATTAATTGCTCATACAAATAATACGTTTTAGATTTTCATTAGAACAATTAAATGAATCTAAAATTATTGCTCAAAGTTTCTTCGTAATAATGGTAAAAAAAAGTATGAAAATCATTTTAGAACGGAGGTAGTATAAAATATCATGATTGTCCATGCCCAATACCAATGGACAAAATACGGAAGTTGTTAAGCTCAGTGATGGCGGTGCATAAAAAATAAAAATACTTTAGGTCACTAAGTGAGCAAAAAATGAAGGTAGTGACTAAATCCACTCATCCCAAACAGTTAGGGTGACCATGATGCAATTTTTTCCTTTAATTAAAAAACCAACTTCGTCAGAAAAAACAAAATGAAAGGGACTTCTCCAGACGGAAAACTCATGAAACCCTCAACGCTGCATAGAAGCAGGTTTAAGAATGCATAATGCAATGTTGGAACTATAGGAGTTAGATCTCGCAGTTATCTTCATATATCCTTAGTCTAAAAATGTTGTCAATCAAAGAAATGTATCAGAAGCTCCCTTTGATGATAATATCTTCTTGTTGTCAGCTGCAATCAGCAAATGGTTTTCAGGCGAAATACTAGAAGGCACATATTTGACAAGCTGAGATTCCAATCCGTGTTCCTTAATCCACATCAACCTCCCAGCATCAATTATGTCCTTGCACATGAACCCCAGCAACGCCCTCTCTGTACCACTCATATTTCTTGATATCTCTTCCGTTCCATGCCAATCTGGATCAATACCCTTTTCTTTATCCTCACTGTTGAATATCAAGCTATCAACATGAGATTTATAACCCAACAATATATATATATATGTGTGTGTGTGTGTGTGTGTGTGTGTGTGTGTGCAGAATTTGGGACTTAGAAGGGATGTTTTCTTCCCGATATATTAGTTAATAAAAAAGAATTTTCCTATCCAACACACTAGAAAAATTAGTGCCCAAAGTAACCCATATTAAAAAACGCAATCGCCAATAGCGAATTTCAGCTGTGGAAACCTAAAGTCGCTACTGCCAATAACGTATTTAGAAAAAGTTGGTTACTTTGGCCAACACTTTTCCAAGTGTCTTGTTTGGGGGAAATATTTTTCTAAAGAGCAATTTTTTGAGAAAAAAGATTAAAAATCCTTAGAAGGGAGCACTTCATAATTTTTTCACCATTAGGACAGGACGTGTAGTAGATCTGACCTGCAATCAGATGTGCCACAAAGATCTGAACCATGGTCAGCATCTACAGCCCAGCTAGTAAACCATGTAATTGCATGAAAATCTTCCTTGCCTATCCCCAAATTAAACATATAACTCTTATCTGGAGGGCAGAAATTGTATTTAGTTACTTTCAAAAGAAAGTAAAATCAAAAGAGAAGCACAGATATTGAAGATCGGAAAGAATATGAAAGGGATTACTGATATAATGCTTCCACTGGCATAGATGGTGACAGCATGTTGCGATGGCTAGGCCTCTCAGGTAACAGGTGGCATCACATTCATCAACATACTCTTTACCAAGTTGCTCCCCAATGCAACATCTTAAGGTCATATCTGCAGCAAATTTCCATCAGTGATCAGAAAGTCTATGGTTATTAATTAATGTATATCTGGGGATGAGCAAAATGAATCAAAACTTCGTTTACCTGTCGCCGGCCCACATAGATGTTTGCCAATAGCTAAATAAGGAAGTCCTCGTAAAGACTCAATGGCCTTCAAGTCTAAATCTTCAACTGCAAAATTGAATGACACGATGTAATAAAGCAACAAAAGAAACCTACAACTCATACATAAAAAAAAAAAAAAAAAAAAAAAAAAAAAAAAGCAACTTTATTAGGCTCAGAGACTTTACTCCAACTTTACCAGGGAAAAAAAAATCTCAAAAACCTAATTGGCTGAATTTTGCTAATATTCGAAATGAGAGATAATTTTTATTTATTTATTTATTTACATTTAAAACTTTGGAGATCACTGATTTACAAGGGAACTGTGAAGAATTCCATAGTCAGGCATATTAAAAAAAAAAAAAAAAAAAAAAACTCTGGGTTCAAAAAGAACTCCAGCAAATGCTGGATAAAAGAACAAGCAGAAAGATGATCCTCCTTTCAAGAAGCACTGATTTACAAGCGAACTGTGAAGAATTCCATAGTCAGGCATATTAACAAAAAAAACTCTGGGTTCAAAAAGAACTTCAGCAAATGCTGGATAAAAGAACAAGCAGAAAGATGATCCTCCTTTCAAGAAGCAATATCAAGCTATCATCTCCTATTGTAATGGACATGAGAAGGTCATGTCCGTGATCATTCCTTTGAACGTTGGAGAGTTAAAAACTTCTACTCTACACCAGTGTGCAAATGGAATTTCTGGCGGAAAGCGGATTATTTTGGAACCATCCTTAAGGCCTTTTTCAAGAATGAGAGCCCATTTCACGGATGGGTTGTTTTACGATGAATTTGCGGAAAATTGTGTTGCAGATTTCAACTTTATGCTGATAACATCCGCGACCCCAGTTCCGCAGTCAAACGAAGAGAAAGAATTAGGAGCCCAAAGAGCCAAGAGGAAAAATGTTCAAACTACAATGGGAACAAGCAAAAGGAGCTACAAGCCTGATGGGCAGGTCGTTTACACGGTTGATTTATGATGGTGTGCGGGGGAATTCCCCATGTATACTGGGGAAGGCCCCCACAAAAGTTATACGGAATTGATAAAAGTCATTGAAGAAGAGCCATTGGAGCTGCGGGATGAGCCTCGTCCCAAGCTCAAAAGTTAAAAGAAGTTAATGTGGGAGGAAAAGATTATCGCCCAGTCTTAATATCTGATGACTGGAACCCGCAGCAGCAAGAGCAGTTTATTGCACTCTTAACTGAATTCAAAAGTGTGTTTGCATGGAGTTATGATGATGTAATACCAATATAGGTATCACAGGATGCAGCGGAATAACAATAAAATAAAAGGATAGCAATTAATCGAATCAACGAATTAATTGACCTAATTCGAATCCACGAATTAGGGTTTGGCAAGAACAACAACAATAACGATGAAGCTCTTGAAATATGAAGGAATCCACCTTCAACAAAACCAATTAAGGTTTCAAGGGATTAAACCCAAAGATGCACAAAGCAAACTTTTATAAAATATATCAAAATTCTCTAATTTTCGGAATACAACTATAGGCCTATTTTATAGTGCTCATAAGACTTGAAAAAGAAGTTAAAACCTACCAAAATAACTCCTAACCTATATAGTAACCTAATAGGACTTAAAAACTAGAAAATCTCCTCAAAATCTATTCTAGAAACCTCTAAAATTAACCTACTAAATTTAATGACGAAAATAATAATTAAAATACTAATTACAACCTTACTAATAATAAAATACAAATATAATTATAATAGTTAAGATAATTATATTCCCGGTTTGCATCATTCACCCCCGCTTCAAAAGAACTCGTCCACGAGTTCATTCTCGAAACTTGAAGTCGGCCATTCCACTTGAATAAATATGTAGAATAAACCCGTGCTTTGCCAATCTTCAATAACTCGGGGACGTCGCGATGCAATGGTCTGAACACCCCTGGTCCGGGGGGTGCTTGACGGGGTTCAGTCGGACCTTTACAGATGGTCCGGTCGGGTTTAGTCTGATGCGCGGTCGGATCACATAATTCTGTTCAGGCCGGGCACGGTCGTGCGTCTCCTCCAGCACGGTCGTGCTAAACTGTTCGAGTTCTGCCTTTTTTCCTTCCAAGTTGTACACGGATGAGGCATGGACTTTGCACGGCCGAGCTTGTATAGATCTGGTCGGATCTTGAACACTGTCCGGGCGGATCTGCGTGAAGAAACCCACTGCTTCTTCCTTCGTTGCGTGGAAACCGCCAATCACGAGGTGTGGTTCTTCTCCCTGTTTTTCGTTGAAACTGACTATCATGATTTGTGGTTCCTCTATCTCCGCGTTGAAGGTTTCATTCACACCATCTTCACCCACCACCACTTCAGAAAGTGGCTCCGCAGATGTCGTTTCTGCTTTCTTCCCCAGATTGCCAATACCTTACTGCAAAGCGCGAAAAGCCTCTGTCAACAACTGATTCAGTTCAGCCCGTTCTGCGTCGTGCCGCTCCTTGCATGCGGCCTGTTCGGCTTCACGTTGCTTTCTGCGTTCAACACGATCGGCCTCGCGTTGTTCCAAATTAAGACGAAACTGATCTAACACCGCAGTCAAATCCCCAAGAATCGCCTGATTGTTGTTGTTGATGTCTTGAGTATCGGTCATCATCTTCCTTGGATCGACCTTTTCTGATACCAACTGATGTAATACCAATATAGGTATCACAGGATGCAGCGGAATAACAATAAAATAAAAGGATAGCAATTAATCGAATAAACGAATTAATTGACCTAATTCAAATCCACGAATTAGGGTTTGGCAAGAACAACAACAATAACGATGAAGCTCTTGAAATATGAAGGAATCCACCTTCCGAAGGAATCCACCTTCAACAAAACCAATTAAGGTTTCAAGGGATTAAACCCAAAGATGCACAAAGCAAACTTTTATAAAATATATCAAAATTCTCTAATTTTCGCAATACAACTATAGGCCTATTTTATAGTGCCCATAAGACTTGAAAAAGAAGTTAAAACCTACCAAAATAACTCCTAACCTATATAGTAACCTAATATGACTTAAAAACTAGAAAATCTCCTCAAAATCTATTCTAGAAACCTCTAAAATTAACCTACTAAATTTAATGACGAAAATAATAATTAAAATACTAATTACAACCTTACTAATAATAAAATACAAATATAATTATAATAGTTAAGATAATTATATTCCCGGTTTGCATCATATGATGAGATGCTTGGTTTGGATACAGCCTTTAGTCACACACATGCTCCATGTGCATCCTATGGCAAAACCAATAACGCAACATTACCGCGTTTACAAGCCTGAGATAGAGACAAAGATTAAAACTAAATTAGAGTATCTGATATCTGCGAGAATTATTAGACCAATCGAGCACCCAATTCGGTTGTGCAACATGGTAATAGTTAACAAAAGCTACAATCAGATCAAAATAGATCTCACGGATGCTGAAAAGACTGGCTTTATCTCCGTTAACCTAATTATATCTCAACCACCCAACATGATCTGTGTCTATGCATCACAAGATCCCCTGATACCATGACACGTGGATGACCGTGAATCACTGATCCCCCACCTGGACCCATTTATAATTATCTCCGTTTACTACCGTATTGATAAATAATAAAAAAAAACTTTCTCGTGGTACACCGGTTAAGGTGTTGCCGTGTGACCTAGAGGTCACGGGTTCAAGTCCTGGAAGCAGCCTCTTGCAATGCAAGGTAAGGTTTGCCTACATTTCACCCTTGTGGTGGGGACCCTTCCCCGGACCCTCGCTATGCGGGGATGCCTTGTGCACCGGGCTGCCCTTTTTTTATTGTGATGCCGTTTGGATTAAAGCACGCGGGTGCAACATATCAACGCACGATGACAACCATTTTTCATGACATGCACCACAAGTTGGTTGAGTTCTATATGGATGATCTAGTGATAAAGTCGCGAAAAGAATCCTCCCATCTTTTGGATTTGCGGGACGTATTTCTCAGATGTAGAAGGTATTAGTTGAAGCTGAACCCGCGGAAGTGTGTTTTCGGAGTTACAAAAGAAAAGTTCTTGGGGCACATTGTAGTTCGCAGCGGAATTCAAGTAGGCGCGGAGAAACAAAAACTAGCCGTATCAATGCCCCCACCCAAGAATTAAAGTGCGCTAAAAAGCTTTCTAGGAAAAGTTTCTTACATGAGACGTTTCATTCCCGTACTTGCAAAAATTGGCCACCCGCTGATGGAATATTAAAATGGGAACCGCGGCATCAACAGGCCTTCGAAAAAATCAAGCAAGTCCTTAGCTCTGTGAATACCACGGTGGCACCGCGTAAAGGCTCCCCTCTATTGATTTATTTGGCATCTACCCCAAGATCAATTGGATCCTTGTTAGCACAAGATCAAGGGGTGAAAGGCCAGTGTCTTATTTGAGTAGAGTTATTGCGGGCACGGAAGCAAGGTACAATTTGTTGGAAAGGCATTTTTTGCCATTGATCTTTGTAGTGCAGAAGTTGAGGCATTATTTCCTATCCTTTCCAATAGAAGTAGTCACCAGGTGTAATCCCATCCGCTTCCTCTTATCAAGACCAATTCTCGTGGGAAGGGCAGCAAAATGGTTCCTCATCCTTTCTGAATGTGACATTAAGTGCACTACCCCAAAGGCCGTAAAGAGTCAAGCCTTGGCGGACCTCATGTCCCTTTTTCCAAGTGTAGAGTATGAACCTCCGAGTTAAGAATTTCCGTGGGAGATTGAAAGTGCATAAGTTCAAGAAGTGCAAGGATTTTGGACATTAGAATTTGATGGTTCTGCTACTGCAAGAGATGGAGGCGCGGGAGTAGTCCTCACTTCTCTCGTGGGCCAAGTTTTCACAAAGGCTTTTAAGTTAGCCTTCCCATGTTCAAATAACGAAGCTGAGTATGAGGCACTTGTTTTGGGATTAATTGAAGAAAGGAGGCCCACAAGATTCTCATAAAGTGAGACTCTAATTTGATAGTGAAAAGGTCAATGGAGAATTCAGTATGCAGCACATTAACTTGGCCCCATACCATAAAGTGGTAAGTCAGAGCGCATCGCTTCATAGAAACCTACATGAAACCCATATCAATTCATGCGAGGACTGATATGGAGGATGAGATAAAAAATGTTTTTTTGGTGATAAATGAATGATAAACAGCTTAAATTGATTTCACGATTTTATGCGCGATTAAAAATGGGTGTACTCTATATCTATCTATATACTCCCTCCGTCCCACCCGAATTAGGATTTTTGGGTTGGGCACGGGGATTAAGGAAAAATTGTTAATGGAGTAGTTGTTGTGAGTATGAAAAATGAAGTAGGAGAGAGAAAGTGGGGTAGAAATTAATGAGTGGAAAGTTGTTGCGAGTGTGAATGTGGGTCCCATTAAATAAAGCACTTCCATTTTTGGGTTGTCCTAATTCGAATGGGGCACCCAAAATGGAAATTTGTCCTAATTCGAGTGGGACGGAGGGAGTATATATAAAGTAAATATGTTCGGATAAATGGTCTTACTGTCTATTCTCAACCGCTCTAACAACAAGCTCTCTTTCTGGCGCAAGCTTCGATCTGCCTGTAACATTATAACATTATCAGGATACAGAAAATTAATGAAATACTCCCTCCGGCCTTATTTATATGCAAAACTAACCAGTTTCTCACAGATTAAGAAATTAGTTAAACAAGTTTAAACGTCTAGGAAAGTGCACTTCTCTTTTGAAAGGGAGAATCAAACTTAAAACGTCCTCTAACACACGAGTCAAGTTCAATGGATCAAAGCTACTTATATGGCTTTATATGTAATAGAACATAAAGGGGTGAGCGTTCGACATCAACACTCTAGTTCATGTCAATAACCTTGAGTTTGTAGGACTTTCGCTCGACCAAGAAGATCTTTGAGATCCAATAACAGTCTGCCAGCATTTGGGTCAAGTATCCCCTCCCAGCTCCAAATTCAATTACTGCAGGAGCACTATTATAATCCTCCAATGAACCTACACAATAAGGTTGTTCCTTTTTCAAACCGCCATTAGAAGGGTTTAAAACTCCAAGTTCTTCCAAGTTCCCAAGAATTGACGCTTGCTGAAGAACATGTTTCTCTTGAAACGGCAACTTCCTGCAATGTAGGCAAATCATGTCAAATATAGTACTTTTTCTTTTCTATATTTCTTTAAAAATGCATATTTCAGTATGATGTTTAGATAATTCTCATTCTTCAAAATGGAAGAAAGAACTTTTGAATATACTCCCTACATCCCACAATGAGGGGCACAAAATTGTTAACAAAATTGGTTATGCACGGAAATTAAAGAGAGAGTATATACATTAAAAAGTAATAGTAGTGGAGCAAGTGTTGTGAGTATAAAAGTAAGGTGGGAGAGAGAGAAAGTGGAGACACAAACCGAGTTCAAGGACCACATGCATACAAAATTGTGACAGGACCAAACGAATAGAATTGGCAAGTTCAAGGACCAAAATATGTTAATTCACAGCAGATGATACGGTGGGCACGATCAAGAAAGTTGAGTGCAAGGCTACTAAAGGCAAATAGAAGGAAGATCAATGTACACAGATTGACACACGTTAACTTACTAAACAGTCTGGTAATTCAGTTAGGATGTTTGTAGGTTTGTTGAATGAACAGTTAGTTTACAGCTGTAATAGTGCGCACATTAGCAATATTAAGTTAGTTAGAGTAGTGCAGTATAGCACTACTATATAAACAATGTTCTGCATTACTGTAATTCAGGCGTTCGGTTGATCAATCAATACACTATTCTAGAAATCCTTTTTCATTCTCATTCAATGTTGAGCTTGATTTTCTTGATCACCGTTGTCGAATTGGACATGGTATCAGAGCATTAGGCTCGCAAATTAGCTCTATACTCTGATTAAACCAGAGGATTTCCAGCATTCAGTCAAGGGAACATCCAGTCTCATTCAGGTTTTGCTTGATTTCTCAAACTTTTACTCAACTGTCGATTATCTTCTGCAGATTAGTTAGTTAATTTGATTTGTAATTAAAACTATTGTTTACTCTTGTATAAAATTGTTTTTTCTGCAAATTTCATTTCAATTTGTGATTTGATTTATGTAAAATTAAATCTTGAAATGGCTAGTAATGACAATTTGAATGTTAATGATACTTCTCCTGTTGTTAATAATGTTGTAAGTTTATAATTTTTCATGAGAGAACAAAACACATAGACATTGACTATCATGTTGTGAGAGACCAAAGTTGTTATGTTCTTCACCCAAGCCTTAGCTTTTCATCATCTTCTTCGTTTATTGTCCAAGTTGGGAGTGTTAAATCTGATTTCCACTACCAACTTGAGGGGGTGTTAATGTTATCACAAATGGTGAGGTGGACTATGGACACAAGCAAGAAAGTTTAGTGTAAGGCTACTCAAGACAAACAGAAGGGAGTTCAATGTACACAAATGAGGGATACGCCTTAACTTACTTAACATTCTGGTCATTCAGTAAGGATATTCTTTAGTTTGTTGAATGAACACTTAGTTTACAGCTGTAACTGTGCGCACATTATACTGCATTAGTGTAAATCGTTCGTTCAGTTAATGAATCACTACAAAAATCCTTTTTCGTTCATTCAATGTTGAACTTGATTTCTTTGATCACCATTCTCAAATTTGACAAATATCATAGTATTATTAAGCATATATGGCAAAGAAAGATGCATGAAAACATTAACCACGTAAATATTAGGTTTTTCTCTCAATATCTTGACATGTACATTGAACTATTGACTTTCAATGAAAATCAGAATTCTGGAATAATGTATGGTATAAATAGAAGGGCTAATTGCAAATTGGTAACTTGAGTTTGTGTCACGTTTGCAATCCCCAACCTAAGAGTTTAATTGTGCCAATCAGCCACATAAGTTTGTCAATTTGTTGCAATATGGTGAATAAACTAACATTTCGTTAATTTTTGACGGACTTAAACACATGTGCCTCGCACATGACTTTTTAAAAGGGCAAACTTGTCAATTTAATCCCATCATCCTCCTCCGTTAACCAAAGACGTTCGCCGGCGTCTTCCCACCCAGCAACGACAACGTTCAATAAAACCCAATCCCGCCGGCGAATTTCTCAAACAGAAACAATCTAATCCCTCCAACTCCCTCATTGTTCTTCACCATGTTTCTCTCTGTCATGTACTTTTTCCTCACCCGTTGAAGAAAGAAAATTCGAAACTCAACGTCGTTACATGTCCTTACCATTTCCGAAATGGCTGTCTTGGTTTCTTTAATAGGTTCGTTTGTTTATCTATTGGGATTTTTTGGGATCAATTTTGTTCAGTCTGTAATTCGCTCGTTTCCTAATTCGCCGACGATTGAAACAAAAACACGAATCAGATTCGGGAAGCATTGCAAAGGATTACCGACAAATGATGACTGGGGTGCCATTGTTGGAGGGTTTCAATTACGTGCAAATTTAAGTGGGGATTGCGGGGCCGTTGTGTTCGACAGGGTTGAGTATCTCGAAATCAAAGGAGTGGAGACGGCACCGCCATGAAAGAGGGCAGTCGCCGACGTTTTGAAGGAGAGCAGGGGAAATCGGTAAGATTAGGGTTCTTAAGTTTTAGGGTTTTAAAGTTCAGATCTAGGTTGGAAGGGTTGATGTGTAACGTGTTTCCTA
The DNA here is from genome assembly GCA_026119855.1 of Campanula takesimana. Lineage (NCBI taxonomy): Eukaryota > Viridiplantae > Streptophyta > Magnoliopsida > Asterales > Campanulaceae > Campanula > Campanula takesimana. The sequence goes on along the minus strand of JAOWBW010001953.1, from coordinate 74,855 downwards.
AAAAAAAAATTTGTCGTTTTAGGATAGATAGTTAAAGATTGTACACTTTGACTCATTTTTTCACTGCTTTTGATCTTTATTGACAAGATTGCCCTTATGACATGTGTTTAAGTCCGTCAAAAAATTAACGAAATGTTGGTTTATTCACCACATTGCAACAAATTGACAAACTTAGGTCGCTGATTGGCACAATTAAACTCTTGGGTTGGGGATTGCAAACGTGACACAAACTCAGGTTACCAATTTGCAATTAGCCCTAAATAGAAACTTTCATCGATGAACTGAAATACAAACATTGTTGTTCCATTTCAAATCAAGGATTGGTGAAGTTAGTTAAAAAAACAGCTGGAAACACCAAAGTCTACTAAGGATATGTTAATTCCAAGCCATTGTATAGGAATTGGAAGTGTAAATTTAGTTATGAAAAATTCATTTTGTTCTTCAAATTCCAACTCCAAGGGTTGGAATTGAGTTACTCCCAAACATATCAATAATGAAGACAGGATGCAGTAATTGAAACTCATTGACAGAAAAATAAAATGGGAACGGAAAGAAAATTTTAGAATGAACAAATACCGCATGTGTATACCGGTCAACTTCATGATTAATCCAAACACTGCAAGCGTCTGGAATCTTGTAAGATTGAGGAATGTGATTACAGATAGAAGCATGAACAGACTTGATTTTAGTGATCAACTGGCGTAATTCAGGTAAGGTCATAGAATGCACGGCCCTTCTCTTCATTTCAGAGGTGATAACATCCAAAGAAAAGGATTTGGAATCAGAATCTGGGGCTGGTAAGACAGAGTCGGAACCAGCATTGATGCCTTTGCTGTAGAAAGGTAGTAGCGACAGAGATTGATTGTGCTTGAGCAAGGGGCATCGTTTAAGGTGAGCTTGAAGGTTTACTTCAAGCACGGAGCTATATCGCATGAATTCCAAATTAATACTCATACTACGACGAGGAGGAATTAATGAGAATTGAGAAAATAGAGAGAAATTACTGAGAGGGGTCGATTGGGCATGGAATCCAGCGGCCATCGGACCTGGCGGTGTGATTGCCGCATAACCTGTTAAGATTGAGCGTTATTATGAAACAATCGCTGAAGCAAAGAGAGGTATATGAAAGAAAAGCTTACGAGGAATTGGGGAGAGGGGTGACTGCACAGTATCTCTTCTTCTTAGGGAGCCAGAACTGGCAGCAGCTATTACCATTAGTTGCCATATCCTCGCAGCCGCGCACAACCACTATCTTCTTCTGGATTCTGACCAAAACCCTAGACGACGATTGTTCTAATGAATTTGTTATTACAGAAAAAACCCACCACATGGTTTCTCTCTGATTAATCATTATTTTACTCCCAGGTCAATTTATAATGCTACTCCAGTATGTATTAAAAAGTAAGTAAGAGAAAGTAAGATAAATAAATTGGATAGTGAGTTTTTGTTGTTAGAATGATATTTGGGTTCTATGGTCCATTTTAGATAATTAAGTAAAACTAAGAACCTTAGTCCGGGATGGAAGGAATAGTATAGTTTAAAAACGGGTTAATTTTAGTACTCACCCCTAAGGATTGGACAAATCTTATTGTCCCTAAAGTTTAGATTCATCTCAATGACCACACTTTTATTAATCAATTGACTATTTTACCCTTAATTGATTAAATATCTCTTATTAACTACATTTAAATCACTAAAAATCTCACATAATAACAATAAAAAAAAATTGAACATAAGTTGTATTTAAATTGAGTTGGTCTTCCTGTAAAACGCGATTTTCCTAGTGGTTAGTAAAAACGTGTTTTTCAAAACCTTCTGTCTATCACTTTCAAAGGTTCTGGCTATCACTTTCAAAGGTTTTGGCTATCAATCTCATATCCAGAAGGTTTTATATTGATATCCAGAACCGTTGAGAAGTTCAGATTATTTACAAAACTGCCACCACGCGTTTTTTAAAGAAGTTCCACATATTTACAAAAATGCTACCGCATTTTTTTAAAACACGTTTTTCCTAAGAGTTAGGAAAAACGCATTTTTCCCATGATTTTGTGATTTAAATTTATTCTTCATTTTCAATAATTATTTCTATGTATAAATAATTGTAAATGAATTACACTTTTGTTTATTCATCTTTTTTTGATTCAAAATAAATATATAAAATCATGCATATTCTATATTGATAATTAAAAACACTTGAAAAAGTGGATAAATATAAATAAAATACTTTTTTCTAAAGATATATTTTTTGGTATTATTTCAAATTTTGTAATGATTTAAATAGATTTAACTCATTACAAAATTTCACATAATACCAACAAATATATCTTTAAATATAAGTGTTGTATTAAATTCACTTTCTATTATAAGATAAAACCAAAAAAATATACATAGAAAATAAAAATATATAAGCAATTTAATTCATTACAAAATTTCACAAAATACCAACAAATATATCTATAAATATAAGTGTTGTATTGAATTTACTTTCTATTATAAGATAAAACCAAAAAATTAAACATAGAAAATAAAAATATAAGCATGCATACCTTTCATTAAATTTGACTAAGTTTACGATGTATTAGACGCTGTTTAATAACAAGGGAACTTAGTTGCTCTTACAAGTTTGCCAAGGCCACATTTGAAAATATAAATAAATTGAGGTGGATCATCAATTTCTTTGAATCATTTATTTAATATGTTGTATTTGTACTCAATGGTAAATTTAGCATTTCGGGTGAAAGGGTGAATTTTAGCGGGAAGAACAAAATCACATTATATCATGCTTTCTCATAGGATAAATGTCGCATTTTAATTCTTTTGTCAACTTGATTAAGTTTTGAGTAAAAAGTTGCTCAAATCTAATAAATATCATGAATCATGAATTTATAAATAAAGATTATGTTAATATATTTAATGGAACGTAATGTATAATTTTAAAATTTCATGATAATAATTACTCCTTCGGTGACATTTATCATGGGAAATATGTAGTAAGACTTTAGCAATATTTACAAATTACAATATTATTATTTTTATTGTCACAATTATTTTTTTACTATTGTACGATCTAGACATTATCAATTTCATCATTAAACTTCTGCTCTTACAAATATGACCTTTGTATTATTATCAGCTATATACTATACTTTGATGGAATGAATATTCTACCATATGTACTATGTCAATTAAAAGGTAAGTATCCGTAAACACCTCTCTCAAGCAACTAAGTAACCGACCAAATCCCTCTCTTGTACTACCACGTCAAACACACACACACACACACACGTACACATACTTTAGTGTTTATATGACCTTTGTGTAATTTTTACTATTTCAAAACTGAATTTCAGATTCGTTGTTAAAAGGATGTTGAGGTATGAGGTGCCATGGAAACCATTCTAACAAAAAAGAATCCATGAATGAAATATCTCAACAAAACTCAAACTTTGTAAGAAAATAATAGACACATTATGCACACAATCAAAGTTACCTTAACTACCCCCAAGGAGCCGTGTTCATGTGATGCCTCATACTTGAGTATGATGCAATGTCATCAAGCTTAAACATATGCAAATGTTGTAAGAATGTAAATATACAAATCAAGGTTGATTCAATCATGTGCAGAACTTTCTTACAAGTTGCAAAAATAAAGTGATTTAATTTTAACCCATAAAAGTAACAAATAAATACGTATAATAGTTGGAGACTCCAACCCATATATATATATATCAACCATCAATTAACCATAATTTCTTTACAAGTTTTCATTATAACACACCAAAAGCTTACATGTACTACTACTAATGTCGTCCCTAAATATGAATAATATTCAATTTAGAACGGAAGTAGTACAAAGTACTAAACAACAATAATCTTGCATCGATGTAGTATATTTTAGAGGAAAGTTGGATATCTCTATAAACTTGTCAATTTGGTTGTAAATGACTCACTCCAAATATGATAGATCCAACCATTACATTTCAAGCTGTAGTAAACACCAACATACAGTAGTTGATAAGTTTATGATCACTCCATCAACTATCCCAAGAGCTCACATTGATCTATAGCAATCTGACTTGTTAGCTGGCATCAGCGAATGAGAATGTTAACAACTAGGATGCTTAAAAATGGCAGATAGTTATAGTTATCTAGGATGCATCGCAAAACAACATTCAACAAGCACTATTTATAACATAACAATATAATCGAAAGCAGCGAACCAACTCAAAATTACAGAGCCAATAGGAAAGCTTGACATCCCAAGACAAAATTAATACTACATTTTCACAGCAAAGCAGCAATTACCTGGTGAGGTATGAGAAATCCATACACCATTAAGGAACTACAGACTACTCTGGACACTTTCTTCAAATGAAACTGTTGTGAGATACACCTTCAATGAAACTATTGGACTGCGGATCACGAATCAAATGAGCTGATCCCTTGCATTTATTCAAAGTGAAGCGAGGAGCATATCCAAGGTTTCAAAGCGGAGATTTATACAAATCAAAGACAAGGCAACGCAAAAGGGAACCAACTGCAAAACATCTATTTGGTAGCCCCACTAAAATCCTTCCCGGCTCAAGTGTTAAACGAGCAACCTTTGGCCACAATTGAATAACCTCTAAATCGCAAATTCGCAATCCAGTCATCATATACCTTCAAAAGCTAGAGTATGTAGTCTAGAGTGTGCCTTCTCAAATAGCGAGAAGAGCAAATCTAAAAAAAGATAGAGAAGGTGGAACAGAAAGAGAAGAAGCCCCCATTTGATCAGAGTTATTAGCAAATAATCCACAGATAATCTAAACCACTCTTTATTCTTAATCAATATGGAGTTTTTTTTAGCTGTATTATAATATAGATAATGCAGAGACATGTGTCCTGTCCTATACAACCTAACCTTTCATTTTATTTTACAATTTTTTTCAGAATGAACCAACGGTTCCAGCTACCCTGTTCAATCTTGTATACCATTATTATAATTGACAAATAAATCCTACCAGATAATATGGGTTACAAGCGACTCTCTAAGAGATCGGGCAGTGTTATCTTCCCAGAATTGTTACGGTCAAGCTTGTTGAATTGATTGCATATTTGTAATATATCTTTCTCAGAAACCTTTCCCATCTCTTTGAGCTTGAAAATAACGTATTCTGATTTACTGCAAAATGCGACTAAACATTAGCATTGACTGAATGATAAAGTTGCAACGAGAGAATGACACACACATATACACTGCCATGACAAGAAGATACTAATACAGATGCATTTAAGTGCATAATATGTTTAGCTGTGTCTAGAAACAAACAACTTGTCAATATTGATGCTTTACTTCTGTGGATACCAAAGAACAGATGTGATGGAACTGTGAGCTTACCCCCCCCCCCCCCTTCAATAACAGGAAAATGGTAGGATATACCCTCTATCCCGGAATAAATGTCGTCCTTTTTTACATTTGTACGAAGGAACTTTGAGCAATAAATTTAGGTTGATTTAATTATCCAAATTAACTTATAAAACTTGTTATTCATACACCATTATAAATACTATCAATAACAATTTTTATTTTTTCACTAGGATAATTAAATTAAGCTACAATTATTGCCAGTGTTCTAAAAAGCGCTAGGCGGGGCCTAGGCGGCGAGGCGGGGCCTAGCGCCTAGGGGCCTAGAAATTTATGCATTTTTATAAATTTTTGATAAATTTATATGTAATTATATATTTTTATATGTTTCAAAATTACAAATCAATAAATATTATTATGAGACGGAGGGAGTATATAAAAATAGAAGTTTATTGCACTATTTTTTAAAAAATTAACACACATAAATAAAGCCCACTTCAATTTCTAGCAAAAGCCCATTGCATTAGCCCAACACCCAAAACCCTACTTCTACTCTCTTTAACCTTGCGCCGTCTCTCTATCTCTCTCATCTCAACGCTTTATGTTTCTCTTCTCCCTCTCTCTCTCTCGCTCTCTGGTTTTCTTCTCCCTCTCTCTCTCTCTCTGTTTTCTCTTCTCCCTCTCGCTTTCTCTGTTTTCTCTTCTCCCTCTCTCTCTTTTCTTTTCTAGATCCACCGGGCGGTGTTCTCTCTCTTCTTCTCTCGCAAACGCCGGCCACGAAAACCACGAAAACAGAGCGCCGGGCGGCGAAATCGTAAAAGTAGAGGACGTTGGACGCCTAGAGAGCCCTATTCCGCTGAGCCGCCGAGACCGCCTAGCACCGCCTAGTCGCCGCCTAGCCGATTAACGCCTAATACCACCGATTTGAGCCAAATCTAGGCGGAAGACCAGCGCCTAGGCGGCCGCCTAGGCCGATTTTTAGAACACTGATTATTGCTCAAAGTTCTTTCGTACTAACATACCAAAAAGGGTGAAATTTATCCTGGGACAAAGGGAGTAATAAAACAACATTCACATTAACTAATTTTAAAACATCATGTACCTTCTATGCCACTAAGGAATAACACTAATTGTAGTATCCCCTAAAATTTGAAATCACATAACTCATGTATTATAAATAAATAAATAAAATCCATTGCCAACTTGTCCCCACCAACTGAAAACCCCACATAACACCAACTACTAAACCAAATCCTTTCATCATGCCAATGATAGCACAACTGAATGAATCACTCTTACAAGCCCAAGTCATTGAGGCTATTTATAATAAAATCACCAAGATGTATTTCTCAGGACTTCATGCTTGTCACATAAAACGTGCTTTGGGAACTGTCTTGTAACTAGGAATGGAGTGTTCCACGTGAAATTGGCTTGGGAGTAACGAGAACTCACAACTGTTACAGAATAGGGTGGTTCTTTCTTTACATCCTAAAGCGTGCTTCAACTTTTATGGTAGAGCAGTAAGAGACCATCTATCCCTTGCTAGATTTTTCAAGAAAGTTCTGGAATATGGTGAAACAAAAGATTGTATATATAGAGCCTAATATTACCTTTTTTTTCCACTCAGAGTTCACTTCAAATTGAGTGGTGAAGTTATATATTCATGAGTATATTTTCTTACAGGACACATTTTCACATGAATTTTGATAGAGATGGCAAAGTTACAAATATAGTATATGATGAACATAACGCTGCAAACACCAGGAAAATTAAGCGCGAATGTTGAGTTACATTATCTGCTTATGTAGGCCAATACCATTTGAAAGAGCCCTTGTGTTGGAAGAAAACTCAATTTTACGACTAGTATGAAAATGCTTCCTTCAGCTCAAAAAATCATACCCACACCAACAACTACTCCCTCCGTGCCAAAATGAATGTCTAATTTTACTCTTGGTGATCAAGAGAGGTAGTATTAACTACCACAGAAACAACAGCCATGATAAACAAAATATCAAAGGAAATACAGCAACCACAAGTAGACGCCAAAAGGATTGTTTTATTGCCGGCTATTTCCATTGGTCGTCTTCTGACTTTTCTCCAAGTTGCACATCATTTGTTACTATATTTATACTCCCTCTGTTTTGAAAAGTTAGACCTTTTTTCGTTGTTAGTATAAATGAACTTTGAGCAATAATTTAGGTTAATTTTAGTTATTCAAATGAAAATCTAAAACTAGTTACTGATACACCATCATATGAATATTACCAATATCACTTTAAAAAAAAAAATTAAAGTATTGCTCAAAGTTCATTCAAACTAACCGTGAACAATCAAAGAGTGACTTACCTAACTTTCCGGGACGGAGGGAGTAGTAAATAGAGATATGCCGGACAGGTCAAGAATTTACGGATAGACATAAGCAAATGTTTCTAATTAGAAAATAAAAACAAATTAATATGGGGATGCAAGAGGTAGGTCATAGTGAGATGGAAAACATGAGGTAAACCAGGCAGCAGAGTTACCTGATGAAGCCATTGTTATTGAGGTCAGCGGCTAGCAAGTCCTCAACAGTGATTTGGCGCTGCAAAACCCAGTTGTTTATCCTGCGATGCCTCTTATCAATCCTGGCCTCTGCCAAATACAAAAAGGCATGGGCAACGGCCAAGGTTGAGAAGAGAAGCCAAATAGAGGCAAACAATCTGCCGGGAAGGGTAGTGAAGGCTCTGTCACCATAGCCAACGGTGGTGACGGACATGACGGAGAGATAAAGGGAGTCAATGAAATCCAGATTCTCGACTGAATACAAGACCATGGTCCCAATCCCGATGGTGAAAACAACCACGCCCAAAGCCAGACCCACCTTTAACCTTATTCTCATCCTGCCCTTGGCAAAATCGAATATGTAATTGCTAGCCGGGAATATGTGACTTTTCTTGTTGCTGGAGAAATGAATGGGTTGGGATTGGGGCTGAATTCCATGGAGGAGGATGTTCTCTTGCAAATCCAAGACGTAGTTGACGACCCCGGAGAGCAAAATGTCAATGAAGCCAAAGCCAACGAGTACGAAGAAGCAAGCGAAGAGTTTGGCGACAGGAGAAAGAGGGGCGATGTCGCCGTAACCGATGGTGCACATGGTGACGATACAGAAATAGAGGGCGTCGACGACAGGGTGGGTCTCGATGCCAGAGAAATGGTCTCGATTGAAGGAGTAAATGAGCACACCAAGGGTTAGGTAAAGGATGAGGAAGAGGGCGGTCTGCCGGACGAGGGATGGCGACTGAGGGGGTTTGGGGTCATCAGGGTGGTGTGATTGGTCTTGTGGTTTAAGTAGCTCGGCCATGATGGCCATAGCGGGGGCAGTCTTGCATCGGTGGATCTTCTTTCTCTTATAATTATTGATGGCATCGTTGGATTCCGGCAGGGTGGACGAAGGTCCAGCGGCGGAGGAGGAGGAAGAGACAAGAAAGTAATCGCGGTCTTCATGAGGGATGAAAATGGAAGATGAGGAGGAGGCCTCTAAGAAAGAAGCCGACTTCGGATTTAGCGGCGGCGGAAGACTGATTGACCTAAATTGGGAAGAGAAATCTGGGTGTCGGGGAAGAGGGTGTGGGGTTGTTGTTGGTGACGTCAGCAACGGCTCTTCTTCCATTTACTTCTCCCCCACCAGATCTTTCTTGCTTCTTTCCCTTTACTTTGATTAGTCCACACACGCTGATGATGTTGCGTCTGTTTACTTTTAAATCTTAGATGGATGGATGGGACGACGTTCACCCAACAAACAAAAAGCAAGTGGCATACTCTCTTTCCAAAAAACAATTTACACTATTTTTATTTTATTTTTTTTATTTATATTTTTTTTCGCAGCAAATTAGGGTTTTAGAGCATCACATTCCCCCCACCCCCCCTCAGCCTGAACATCTGAATAGGAGAGGTTAAAGTGACGGCACCACCGCTGTCCGCCTTGCCGTTTAGTTTCCGTCTTGGCCCTCGGTTTTGTACCATCTCTTCCGTTCATTTCTAGGGGTTTTCTTTTCTCTGATTTTGCACATACATACACCTACCATTTTAGCTACTTGTCTGTTGTTATCCCTATCAATTCGACTGAAATGGCGCCCAAGACATCGAAGGCTGATAAGAAGATCGCTTACGATCAGAAACTGTGCAATCTGCTTGATGAGTACACTCAAATCTTGGTGGCGGCCGCCGACAACGTCGGTTCCAACCAGTTGCAGAACATCAGGCATGGTCTCAGGGGAGATTCCGTTGTTTTGATGGGGAAGAACACTGATGATGAAGAGGTCCATCAGGATTCATTCTGAAAAGACCGGAAACACTGCTATCCTCAACATCATTCCCCTCCTAGTTGGCAATGTTGGTTTGATCTTCACCAAGGGTGACCTCAAGGAAGTGAGCGAAGAGGTTGCCAAGTACAAGGTTGGAGCTCCTGCACGTGTTGGGTTGGTTGCTCCGTGTGATGTTGTTGTGCCCCCAGGCAACACTGGTCTCGATCCATCTCAGACATCTTTCTTCCAGGTGCTCAATATCCCCACCAAGATTAACAAGGGTACTGTTGAAACTATCACTCCTGTGGAGCTTATCAAGAAGGGTGACAAAGTGGGTTCATCTGAGGCTGCTCTACTCGCTAAGCTTGGGATTAGGCCCTTTTCTTATGGTCTTGTAGTCCAAACTGTGCATGACAATGGGTCTGTTTTCAACCCAGAGGTTCTTGATCTTACCGAGGAAGATCTCATTGAGAAGTTTGCCCTTGGTGTGTCAATGGTTACTGCCTTGTCATTGGCCATTTCCTACCCAACTCTGGCTGCTGCTCCCCATATGCTTATTAATGGTTACAAGAATGTGTTGGCCATTGCTGTTGAGACGGACTACTCTTTCCCTCTAGCTGACAAAGTGAAGGAGTACCTTGCAGATCCTAGCAAGTTTGCTGTTGCTGCTCCAGTTGCAGCTGCTGCTTCAGGTGGTGCTCCAGCTGCTGCTGCTGCACCAAAGGAAGAGAAGGAGGAGGAGCCAGCTGGGGCCTCAGATGATGACATGGGTTTCAGCCTCTTTGATTAAGCTATTTTATTAACTAGTGAGTAACCCGTCAAGATTCGACGGGAGCATAGTAATGGTAAGAATTAAAAAAACAATACTCTCTCCGTCCATCATTGATCTTAAAATTTGACATTTTGAATTAATAAACCCTCCATGATCTATATTGTTATATAAAGTACAACGATGATGTTAACATTAAGATGAGGATGAGCTTGACACTGAACGTTGTTTTCTTATAACCCAACTTATTCTGATAAGTACTGCTAAGTATCTTTTCATGTAACCCAAGAACTTCATGTAAAACACCATACATACATGAAGGTAGGTGTGTAAACGGTTCGGTTTAGCTCGGTTTGGGCAGTTTTAGAGACCGGACCGCTAGGAAATTCGTGACTCTGTGGAAGAGTCTCATGTGCTTCACATGCTGCCAACAAGATACAATCCCTAGCTGAAGTTACAGAAGAGCTAGAAGGACTCTGATCCTGAAGCAACATGAAACAAAACCACCACAAGGGAGTCAGAGAACTGATAAACATGGCATCAACTCAATCTTGTATTTAGCTAAATTATATCTTATAATTCAAAGTGTTTGTGTATCCCGTAAATATAGCCTACCTTATTTTTTAAAAAAAAGTTGACTTGTTAAAATATTTTGTTTTTACGTTTCTTATTTTTAAAAAAACTGCCGCTTATATTTAGAAAAGATTATACATTCCGAAATTTCGCCAATCAATTTGGCGAAATTTTAGGATCTATTTTTTTTTCAATAGAAAAAACGTGAGTGTGGCTTTGAAATTCAAAATATGGGATTTTTTTTTTTTAAAGATCATCCGCACAATATGAAGATAAACTGTTTGAGATTGAGAATATTTTAGGATGAAACAGTTTATTTTAATTTGACTATCTATTGGTCTCCTAAAATTATAACACTTTTTAAAACATATTGTGAACTATTAAAAGAAATAAATTAATTGAATTATAAGATTTACTTCTTTGGCTAAAAGTCTCAATCTTTATATGAATGGGGTCTTGCTCACGTAATTTAAGGGAGTATCCCGAAATTAAATATTAATTTTTTTACGTTTTTTTTATATTATTTTTATAAATTAGGCTTATATTTAGATAAGAATATATATTCCGAAATTTTTGGATCTGATTTTTGTTTATATTTAATTGAGTTAGATTCAAAATAAGCCAATCAATTTGACGAAATTTTAGGATTTTTTTTTTTTAATAGAAAAAACGTGAGTGTGCCTATGAACATGTTTTGATCATGGAAATAGAAATTCAAACAAAAGAACTTGAACTATGAAATTAGAAATTCATTAATGAATATTTAAAGATACAATGATAAAAAGGAGAACACTTGTAGAAGTATTACTGAATCACGCAAACAGAGAATATATATATATATATATATAGAAACATAAGAAAACATGTTCATTGCAAAACAGAGGCTCAAGAATATAGAACTGAATCACGCAAATATAAAAAAATGATTTCCTTTAAAAAATTATTGAAGAATCACATGAACAATAAAAAGAGCAGAACTTGGGTTATAAAATTGGGATTCTTTCATTAAAAAGAGCAGAACTTGGGTTATAAAATTGGGAATCTTTCTCACTTGAATTCCCACGTTTTCATACATTCAGATTTGCAATTTTAACCATGGTAAACATAATCCATTTATCCCTGCAATTGGTAACAGAAATGGCAAATTGAGGTCATACCCTTCATCATTCTCTGATGACAACAGGGTTAAAATTCAATTAGGCTTGTGACTGAATTCCGGTTTCCATTTCTCTCTCTTTATCCTCCCCTTTTTCCTTATTGTCCTGATTTTCAGTCCAACTAATTTTGAACCGGATTGAAGTTTCATTTGCGATTGATTCGAATTTCATTGAGAGATTCTTTCTCTCGGAATTAAGAAATAGGGACTTTTATGAAATCGGGTTACTCCTCCCCTGCGACCTCAAAAAAAAAAAAAAAAAACCGAAAACCAAAAAGGGGAAATCAAATTACCTTGTTAGAGCCAGGGATTAGCGACCGGAGTAAGTATAGTGAGATGAACATTAATTCTTACCCTCCGCCGTCGCTCAACCTCGCTAAGGTTTGGCAGGGCCGCCAAGTCCTTGTCGGCGGTATTCAACCCTTTTGGACCAGGCTTCACTAAACCCCTGACAATCTCTCCTTGCTCACTATCCAACACCAACGGCGACGAAAAAGACGGCATTATCCGGCAGCCTAAACCTCCGTACAAACTTGAATGTCGGCGGTAGATCCGCCTTGAACACGTGCGCCTCCGGCGTCTCCTTCCAGTCGATGCGCGTGTTCGTGAATGCCGCCCTTTCGCGACCAAATTCCGGGAAGGAATTCGCGATTGCGGATGAAGGGAAAGGGAAATCGTTGAATGGATCCCAAACGTCAAGAGAGAAGGGATCGAAACTGCTGCTGTTGCCGCCGTGTTCGTTGAAGAAATTAAGAGAGAGAGAGAGAGAGAGAGATAGAGAAAGAGAGAGATAGGAGAGCTGTAAAGGTGTGTGTTGAGAAAGGGGGATGAAATTGAAATGAGGAGGGAGATAGGGAGCCTGCGAGATTTTAAACATGGGAAGAAGAAATTGTGTTTGGCTTTCCAGCTCACAATTCCAGCTCATAATTCCACGTGGATGGCTGACAGGCTTCGGAATGTTTCTGGCTTTAAATATTATATAGATTCAAGTTTGAGATGGGGTTTCTGGATTGTATGAGATTTTCTTATGTTTGTCTTTGATTTGGCGTTTGCTTTTGGTATGACTTCAGTTGTTCGATTTCAGCATTTTGTTTTATGATATTATCGGTTGAAGAAAAAAAAAAGGATTTTTACCAATAAGTCCCTGACAAAAGGTGGTATTTACCAATAAAAACACAACATTTCATATTCTACCTTAGGGTCCCCCTGCATTGAAATCAATTTTACCAATAAATCCCTCGCTCTTTCTAAATGGCAAAACTACCCCGCCTATACACCACGTCTTTGCCCCTCTTCTCCCCAAAATCGTAAACCCTAGCCGCTCTATCTCTCTCTCGATTTCTCGATCTGCCATCGCTAAATCTTCTTCTTCTCCGGTGACTCCCTCCCCATCCTCCGACTCAGGCCATTTCTCCGGCGAAAATACTATCTGTTTGGACGTATTCCCGTCACTGCCTCCTCCCTCATTCCGACGAAATAAATCTGAGAGATAACGGGAAATCAGTTTTACCAATTAATTTTCTCTCTCCCTCTCTATTCAAATGGCACGAACAAAGCAAACAACCCGCAAATCAACTGGCGGTAAATCCCCAAGGAAGCAGCTAGCTACCAGCCTGCCCGGAAATCAGCTCCGGCGACCGGATGTGTAAAGAAGACTCACCAATTTTGTCCAGGAACCGTAGCTCTGAGAGAGAACAGGAAGAGCACGGAGTGGGGTCTTCTAAATGTTGCTGCAAAACTGCCGCATTACTCCTTGCAGCATGATGTAGGACCTAAGATCGTAATTTCTTATGGGATGAATGAGGAACTTTGTCATGGTGATTCTGTGAATAATCTCCTACAGATATGCGTGACGTGGTGAGTTTCCTGCCTTTGTTATCTTACTGTGGTAGGTGTACTTAGTATGGTGAATAGATGCAAGCTCTGTAGTTTCTTGAATAATGTTTCACTCTGCTTTAGGACTCAATCCTTGTTTTTTGATATCAACATCAGTATAAAGATTTATTTGTACCACTTAGCTCTAAACTATCATATTGGTGTATTTGGTTGTTAATTCACATTGATAACTTTGAATTTTTAGTCTATTTATGATCCGTGAGAAATAAAAATTTATTATCATTTGTGAATAATTGAGAAATGAATTTCTCAATTTTACTATTGAAAAATGACTTTTTGCGGAGTTATAAAAATTGTGAAATAGAGGAATAAATAACTTATCAATTTTATACTCAGTTATGAATAAATGAGGAATAAATAACTCAGTTTTATACTCAATTATGAACAAATGAGAATAACTGAGAGATGAATTTATCAGTTGTAAATGTGAAAATTTGAGAAATGAATTTTTTAATTGTTCACAAGTGAGAAATAAGTGATAAATTGGGTTATCTATTGTTCAAAGGATGTGTGTCACTGCATTTATTAACTAAATATATTTTTCTTTAAACAACTGGTAAATTGATTTCTCAATTGTTTAATTGGAATATGACATCACACAAATGTGAAATCACATAACTGTGTAATCATACAACTTTGAAATCATTTGAGAAATGATTTTACAAGTGAGAAATGAAAAAAAATGGCACAACTGTGAAATCACACAACTTTGAAATCAGACAACTGTGAAATCATATAATTGTAAAATCAATTAAGAAATTATTTTACAAGTAATAAATGAAAAAAAATGATACAATTATGAAATCACACAACTGTGAAATCACATTCACGGTTGAAAAATGATTTTACAAGTGAAAAATGAAAAAATCACACAACTGTGAAATCAAATTGACAGTTGAGAAATGATTTTCTCATAATTTTACAAGCAAAAATTGAAAATTTTATTTATAAATTTTGAATTATGTATTGAGTGTACTTTGTCTTGACGATACGATTAAAACTATGGTTTCAGATTATTTTTTCGATCCTTAAATTTTGAGATATTGCATTTTATAATTTTGGGTGGAAAAAAAAAAGAAGAGAGAGAAAGAGGGAGAGAGAAAAAGCGTACCTGCCATATGCGCTTAGCGCTGGCTAAACATAGCGCGCGTCAGGGAGGAAGAGGGGCAATTTGGTCCAGTGAAAATTCCAGGGACTTTTTGGTGAGTTTCCAAAATATCTGTCTTTATTGGTCGTTTTCATTTGGGTGAGGGACTTATTGGTCAAAGCCTCAAAAAAAAAACTATTTTTATTTTTTTATGTTTTATTGATAACTTTCATTTTTTTTTCAAATATTCAACTATCATTCATTTTTAATATTTCCACCATTTGAATTTATAAAAATGAGATTGAGCATGAAAAATAAGGAAAAAAATAAAAATATGATATGTTATGAGGGCAGATGATTAGACAAAAAAGAGAAGGCAATGTTAGGATCACAAAAGAAATCCACAAAATGATAGATACAAAATAAGGTGGCGATATTTTATTGGTTCCATTGATTGTAGGCCCGCCACACTCTAATTAAAAGCATCAATAAAATCTTGATACATCATTTTGTGAGCCAAATTATGTGAGATTTTTGTGACTTTATATTTACCCTATTAAGTTTATAGTTGTGAGTATGATAAATGAGTCTTATTATTTGAAAAGTGAAAAAAAAAAAATCATTTTAAGTTTTTTAAGATGAGTATGTTTTGGGAGAAACTAGTTTCTCTATAACTTATAAAAACTCTACTTTTTACTATTAATATTACCCTTAAACCCTAAACTTTAAACCCTATTTTTAAACCTTAAACCATATAAAATAAACCTTTTTATAATTTTTGGAGGAACTAGTTTTCCCAAAATTTTCTATTTTGAGATTAAATTGGGACAATCCATTAAAATGGGACAACGAATATATATATCTTTCCCCTTGATATATGTGTCGGAAAAAATGAGACTAAGTTGTTATGGAGCGGAAGTAGTACATCCATCCCGTGAACAAGTAATCAATTTTGTTATTTTGAGTGTTTAATATAAATATATTTTATCAAAATGCAACTTTTATATGATATTTTTTTGTTCGTGAAATCCATTCTAAGCACCCCACACTAGGATCTTTAAAACATTTAGGTGCGCTCTTGAGTTTTTAATAGAAAGAAAGAAAAGGGAGGGGAAGGAATGGGAGGAGAGGGAATGCAATTTCTTATGGGGGTGCTCCTTAGTTTATGAAAGAAAGAGAACGAAAATATTTTGAATTACTATTGTACCATTAATGAAATAAATAGAAGGTTATATTTGTGGGGTAATATAGGTTCATCATAAAAGTTTGTTTATAAGACTTTCTTTCCTTCCAATTCCTCTCACTTTTGAAAGGATTGTGTAGGAGGGAAAATCTTATTAATTTTCCTTTTCTTTCATTCCATTTCCTTCTTAAAAAAATCTTGGGAGCAACCTTAGTAAGAAAAATATATCACATTTCCTCCCCTTTCCTTTTCATTCTCTCATTTTTAAAACTCGGGAGCGCACCCTTAATGTCTAGAGCCAACGAAACTTGAAGAGAAAGATTAAAGATTTTTTGAGACTCTATTTTAGCAAGTTGGGCTGGCGTACTCCCTTGCCAAATGTGTCGAGCAAAATAATTTAATTATGTTATGACAAATTCTTGGGTGCAATCGTTGCACCACCGTGCGACGGGTTTTACCCATGGAGCAGCCCACCCAACCCGCCCGCCCGCCAGCCCCTCTTCCATTCCCATCGCGACACGTGTCTTGTTTTAAAAAAAACCTCCAATAACTTAAAATGCTATATCTTAATATATATAACTCAAAAAAAAATTTAAAAATATTGTTGTGTTCGTCTCGATGAGACGAATAAAACTAGATAGGTCATGATATGGCTTGATTTTTTAAAAAAATATTTTTCTACACACAAAAAGTTTGAGATGCTCGACAGCTGAGATGTAACACTCTGTTCTGATAAAAGTAACAGTTCATGTTCAAAAAGTAACACTTTTTACAGTAAAATGTAACAACAATTTTACAAGAAAATTTAAATTTTTTGATAGTTTTTGTGGTTAAAAAAAGTAACATTTGAAGTGTAACAAAGTAAATATATGATTATAATTTATATAGATGAATGTAACATTTTTTTAGTAAATGTTACTTTTCTTCTTTAAAAAATGAGTAAAAATTTATATATATAATTGGGTTTGCATTTCAATTGTTACTTTCTCAATTTCAATTGTTAAATTTAAGATATAATGTTACATTTAAGAATATAATCTGTTACAAATTGAGATAAAAAATGTTACACTCATCTTTTTTAAAATGTAACATTAGTTTAGTTTGTTAATTTTGAAAAAAAATAGTGTTACATTTGAAAAAATGAGTGTTACATTCCTTTATAAAAAGTGTGACATTGTTTTAGTTGCCAATCTTTATGTTATCTTTAATTTATTGCAGCAAAATTATGTTACATTTTTGAAAAAAAATGTTACATTTGAAAAAAAAAAGTATTATATTTCGTTATAATAAGTGTTACCTTTGTTGGGAGGAAAAAAAAGTTAGGAGCGGCAAAAAATAATAGAAAAAAAAGGGAGGGGAAGGTCGGTCGTCTCCTGTCGCACGGTACAACCGGTACACAGGAGACAGGCTCTTATGTTATTATGCGCCTTAGTGCATTATGAGTACTCCTAGGGATGGCCAAACCGAACCGGAACGGAACCGTCAAACCGGTCCGAAACCGAAACCGTGAACTGAGACCGTTTGTAACACAGTCCGGTTCCGGTTCATCCCCTCCGAAAACCGTGAACCGGCGGTTCTGAACCGCCATGACCGAACTGGAACTGGAACCGCAACCGTTAGAAAATCGCTAAAATCGTTAGACATCATAATTAACCGTCAACAAAACCATTAGAGAAGGAAGCGTCTTTTTGATTTTCAAAGCTGTCAAGCATCTTCTCGGTTTTCAAAGTCGACAAATGCCCTGTTTGAAGCTATCTACACTACACAAACGCACATACTCCGTACATCTGTAATTATGAGTGCAATCTATCAGCTACGATGATAAGGATTAATCCCGACTGTGATTGACATCTTTTGAGCTGTTAACTTTTGCTTTCTTCATGATCTGATCATCTTCAAGGATCATGTAGCTGACTTTCATCCATCCAAAGAAAAATATTAGGGGCACAAAAAACTCACAAAAACTTGCTCACAAAATCTTAGGTGTAATAATGTTATTGGTGTTTTTAATTAGAGTGTGTCAGGTCCATTATCGATGCAACCAATAAAATATAGTCACCTCATTTTGTGAGCAAGATTTTGTGCCCCTAGCATACAAGGCCCATGAAAATTTTAGGTCTCAACACCATCATTGTATACTGCGTTGCCACTAATTATCCCCTCCATAAGTTGATTAATGGAATTTTGATTGGCCTGAACAAAAAAAAAAAAAAAAGACCGGTCATCTATATGAACATCGTAAATAAGACAATATTACCATTGATAGTAGTATCCTTACCTTCACTCCAATGGCTATACATGTTTTCAACTTGACCAGTTCACCCAGCTTTAAAGAGCCTCCTTTCTTATCTTTCACAAAGATAAGGGGCACTTTCCTAGAAGAGGCCAAGCTTGGTAGATGCCTTATAAGCGAACGAAAGGAATCTGATGCTAAAAGAATGGCCTGCATCCACAAATGACTAATGTGAACCACAGACCTTTTGGTGAATCTACCTGCAATTGGGTAGATATGGCAGTGTCACTCCTGTGATTAGGTTTTACTCTCTCAAGTCTTAACTGAGTGGGAACTCCCCTTGCAGTTCAAGTGGCAAAGCCACCTTGTACCCGAGGTGTGATACCCCGAAATTTAAGTAGAACAAATTAGTAAAAGAAAAAAAAAAAAAAAAAAAAAAAGAGACGGATTAGGCTAGGAAAGAATTTTATATTTTTGAAGTGGGCCCACAACCTTTCATTAGTTTCTTGCTTGCCAGAAAAGTGAGTGTTGGGATAATGTGCAAAGCTTTGGAAATATCAAAGGAGATTCACGAATAAGTTCATACATGAATAATGTGATTCATGAATTATGATAAACATGAATTACTTAATGTTTAGGATAAGATGATGACTCTAGAATTGTCCTAGCTCAAGTATAAATAGGCTTGTAATGTTGATGGAAATAATCAAGCAATCAAGTTGTGAAATAATCAACAAGTTCTCTCAAATATTTCTCCTTCCTCCATATTATTTATCAATTGTCTATCTTGAAATACTTAACAGCCTGCTTTATTTGTCATTTGTTCTAAAATATGAGATTTGTTATATGGAAATATCTCAATTGACAAATTATGTGACGGTCGCAGTGGACTCGGTTATCGTGTTTGTGTTGTGTCGGCTCCATTGAGAGCGGCCAACAATTCGGTTATTATTGTTATCTTACTGGGCCAGGGCATAATTAGCACATCGGACTGTGAAATATGATCGATTGATGTTCGGTTTATTAAATCTGTTTCTTATTGGCATGTCAATATTTATAACTTCATGGACATTGTTATTTGATATATGTGTTCCATTGACTTCTGTGATACTGTGTATCATCTTTCTTACTGAGCCCCTAGCTCACTCCCTCCAAATTGATATTTTGTAGTTGACCGTTCACAGATGATCGAGATAGCTTGAATTGGGGTGGAGCGGTTTTTAGAGCATTTGAGAATTATTAGTGAAGCTTTGTATTAGTATTTTAAAGATTTAAGTTGTAAATATTGATTTTTATGGAATCTAGAATTTTGTGTGACAAACGAGGGGTTCAGTTTGTCAGCATCAGCTTGGAAGTGTAAATATCACCTTTAAAGCAAACCTATTTGGGGCGTCATCAATTTGACCATCAAACTTACAAGTTTACAAATGTGAACTTTGCACTAATGATTTAATAGCAAATGTCACCTAAATTGATAATTATCGTTTATTATTTGACGGGCTCTACTGATTGAACAGCCACAAGTCAACAACGTTAATAAACAAACCTAAAATCTCATTTTCCTTATAACCAATACAATTAGAGGCATGTTTAGTAATAAATTAAGAGGTGCACATAAGGGTTAAACTGAAATAGAGGAGAAAATAAGAAAGCCATAAAAGTGTAAACTAGGTTTATCCAATTCCAATCCAGCCCATTACACCCTCCACCGTCAACCTTCTCAGCCACCATCCTCCTCAGCACCCACACACCCTCCGTACTTACCTCCCTCTTCCTCCGCCTCACCCTAATTACCACTATCACCCGCCTTCCATCTTTGCTTGCCAATTTCGCCCCCAATCGAACAACTTGTCGCCTCTTTCTTCATCATCGACTTTGAAATCAAAAATGGGTCGGGCTCAAGAAAATAATAAAGAGGGAGGTCATCTTGGAGGAGGCAAATTTAATTCAAATTGAGGATCAAAAGGAAGTTGGATTTGGGTGCGATCTATTGAGTTTTAAAATTTTTATTCTACGAATTTCAAAGGGGAAAACTGTAAAAAAAAAAAAAATCCCTTTAAGTGTTTATTTTCGGATCTGTTGAAGCTTATTTTGTTCTGGAGATACTCTGCTTTGCGAGGAGGAACGAGTGTTGGTTTTCCAATGTTAACTTGATTTTGGTTGATTTAGTTTGTTTATCTTTGGGATAAATGCGTGCAATTTGTTAGGTCCATGATAGAGTTAATGCTGACATGGTGGTAGAGTATTATTACTGTGGTGGGGATAGTTTATGTTTTTTGGTATTGGAGGTGCATGGTTGATGGTAACCTATGACATTGTTCGTTAAGTAGTTCGTTAGGTAAAAGATGGATAACATTGTTAACGTTTTCTTGTTAATGTTAGTAAAGCCCGTTAAATAATAAATGATATTATTAATTTGGGTGACATTTGCTATTTAATCATTAGTACAAAGGACTTACAAGTTTGATGGTCAAATTGATGACCCCAAATAGTACGATGGTCGAATATATAGATTACTCTTTAAGAAAGAAGCCAAAAAGATACTCCATCTGAGCAACCCCCCCCCCCCCCCAAAAAAAAAAAAAGAAGAAGAAGAAGAAGAAGAAGAAGAAATAAAAAAGTAAAGAGAGTTCGACTTCAATCCTTATTTACAACTTAATGAGAGAAATCAATTATTATTATATTATTATTATTTATTTATTTATTTATATAAAAAAAATTGGGGGGGGGGGGGGTTAAGGGAGCTTATTAATCTCATCCATTTGACCCACTTTGTTTAAGAAAATAGTTTGCACACTTGTACAATAGCTGACCCTCATTCAACCAAACTCAGATGTCACTAAGGTTTTGTTTGATAGCATTAAGCACTTGATGCTTAATGCTAATACAATGTAGGGTGATTTGAACGTAGGGTGCGTTTAATAACATTGAACGCTAGACGTCGAATGTTAAGTGAGGCTCTTATTGGTTAAGCAACGGTTTTGATGCTCACTCATTAAGAGCATGTTGGACATATTCAAGATCAATGGAGGAACCAAACCAAACACACTACCTCTAAATCACCCTACAATGTATCAAGCATCAAGTGCTTAATGCTATCAAACACAACCTAAGTAACTGAAATGGTATTAGATTTGACAGTGCTGCATTTGAAAATGGGCAATGCTAAAGTGAGGTGGCGATATTTTATTGGTTGCATCGATTGTGGACCCGGCACACTCTAATAAAAAACAGCAATAAAAAATTCTACACAAAAGAATGAGGAGACTAGATTTAGTTGATACGAAGCTCCTATCACTTGAAATACAGCTCCGAGTGGAGGCCAAGCAATCAAATGACACACAAAAACATATACTCCCTTTATCCCGGAATAAATGTGCATTTTATTGTGGTACGTTAGTATACACGAACTTTGAGAGCAATAATTTTAGATTAACTTAATTATCCTAATAAAAATTTAAAAATTGTTATTAATAGTCTTTATACTGGTGTATTAATAAAAAAATTTATAACTGGTTAGGATATTCAAATCAACCTAAATTTATTGCTCAAGGTTCCTACCTACTAAGGTAATAAAAAAAGCGAAATTTAGTCTGTAACAGAGGAAGTATACATGATTCAGCTAAAAGAAAAAACTGAGCAAGGCAAACATAGAAGTGGAGGAGGATGTACTGACCTGGAGTTGGATAGGAGGACGAGATTCATTATGAGGAATAGGATTGCCAGAGTGAGAGCATACGTCAGCGGAGGGCATAAGTTCGAGCACGCGGGTGACTTCATTGACTCCAATTGAGAAGTTTTGCTAAAGAAACAAATATTAAAGAAAGAAAGGAAAGGCAGGGGGGGGAGAAAAAAGGAAGGTCACCTTGAGCCAGAATTTGAGAGGTAAGGCTCCATCCATAGTTGTAGCCGAGTTTATGTTCCTGTTCATCACCATTGACCATACAAAGATAGTATCTTGACATTGTGGGTGAACAATTGAGATCCTTATATCCAGAAAAAAGGGTAAAATTAAATAGATACCTATGAAGTGACTGAAAGAGGTGAAGGAGATGTATTCCTTCACAGCAACTGCAGTAACGCACACACACACAAGCTCAACTAAGGGTCAATAAGATAATCGAACGGGGAGGGGTAAAATAAGATAAGCAGATTAGTATTTAAGAGAAACGGTGAACGAACGATGTCGGAGGCGGAGCAGGCATGAGAGAGAGAGAGAGGTTACATACATGATGGGATCGTAATAGGCGAAACTGTTGTTGTTTTTATTGTTTGTTGTTAATGGCAGCTTCTCCCCATTCCCAATGGAGCCTTTGCCCTTCCCCTTCCCCTTCCCCTTCCCCTTCCGCATATTTTAGGTTTACCTTCTGGCTGCCTCCCCTCCCTCGCCGCCTCCGGTTTTCTTTAAACAAACGCCGCCTCCGGTTTTCTTTAAACAAACTAAGAAAAAAAAAAAAAAAAAAAAAAGGTATTTTGGTCACTAAACTTTAGGTAATTTTCAAATGTTCTCATAAACTTTTTTTTCTTTTTAATATTCTGATTGAGGATTTATACTATTTCAAATGTACTCACTACGTTCAAATATTCAATAAAAATACAACTAAAGTTAGTTATCTGACACATTTGACTAACCTATTGGACTCTCTCCGTCCCACTTTAAGGTTCTTAGTTTGACTATGCACGCTTATTAAGAAACCAAGACAAAAATAATGAAAATGAGTCAACCAAAAGTAGAAAGTGAAGGATATAAATGTCCAAAAACACTATTCATGAAGCAAGTGGGTGAAAGTAAATTGAGTAAATAGTGATTTTTTTTTGTAATTAAATGAACTTTTTGAGGGCAATCTTATCCAAAGAACTATTCATTCTTTTACATTTATAGAATAAAGCAACTAAGAACCTTAAACTAGGACAGACCAAAAAAGAAAGTAAGAACCTTAAACTGGGACGGAGGGGGTACATTTTAACATTTGTTTTTAACATTTCAATAAAAATACATTTGTTATTTTTAAAGAACTTAATTCTTGTTTCACCTATTGCCGCCACCACCACTATAGTTTTCACCATCTCAAGTTCTCACCCAAACAATTCACCACCATCTCCACCAAATCCACCACCACCTCCTCCAAACCCACCACCACCATTAGTAACAAAAGTCACTGACATTAACACCATCATAATCTACAAAAAAAAAAAAAAAAAAAAAAAAAAAAAAAACATCATCACAAACAATAACAAATTTCCCGCACCAAAACCACTACTCCCTCCGTCCCACCCAAATTAGGATTTTTGGGTTGGACACGGGGATTAAGGAAAAAGTGTTAGTGGGTGTTAGAGCAATTGAACAAGACTTGATGAGAAAATAGAGCAATCACAAGAACACAGATTTACGTGGTTCACCAACTTGGCTACGTCCACGGGGAGGGGATAGAATATTATTATCACTGGAGAAACAATTACACAAGATCACACTAATCTATTTTGCACGAATTTTGATCACAAAATTCCTGACTGTGCAAACCTTAGATTTAGAATTATTGATCTCTTTATTCTGTGTAAAACTGAGCAAACTTCTGAACTACTGAATTAGTTTGGGATAGAGGGAGGGAGTATATTATACGTATACACCAATTAAAGTCCTACCACTAATTCTTATACCAACACTCCTTATTAAACAAGAATAGCTATTCCTGTTTTCCTTTGGTATAAAAGTGCCGACCAAAACAAAACCGTGACAAGACCCAAACAGCCTTGGCCCAAAACGCGGCTATTCCTTGGTCGTGAATTCCAGAGATTATATGCGCCCCCTCCCTTTAGGCTAGCGCACTGTTTCGGAATTACGAACTTGATAATTTAACTCATTAAATTAGGCGTCCCCAATTCAAAGGCATTAAACTTAACAGTGGGGTAGGTGTTGTGAGTATGAAAAGTAAAGTAGGAGAGATAAAGTAGGGTAGAGAATAATAAGTGGAAAGTTATTGTGAGTGTGAATGTGGGTCCCATTAAATAAAATATTTCCATTTTTGGGTTGTCCTATGTAACACCCCGAATTTTCTTAATGTATCTTGAGCATTTAATGGCATTTAATATCAATAAATAACAATAATAAATACTTCAATTTAGGGTTCACAACAGCCCCTTAATTAACCATAAATTCAAAACAATAGCGGAAGCGTAACTTAAACATGTCTTGATAGGCAACAACCTTAACCTTCAATGTACTTCAACTTACATCAAATAATTAAGCGTACTTAAAACTACTAAATTAAGAATCTTCAATCCACCGTCTTCCCACGGCTACTTTCCTTGTCTTGTCCTTCTACTTAAATCCTGAAAACAAAATTTATAAAGAAGGGATGAGCGAACGAATGCTCAGTAAGTTCATACGTGGCCTCTCCGGTTACTAAGGAGAGACGACCAGAACGAATACTACGAATAACTTTTTCAAAGATGGGTTCAGTTACTTTTGGATTCAAGGCTGCAGAACAATACAGTCTTATTACTTTTAAGATTTTACTTTCAAAGGATTATGGCACTACAATCCAAAGGGATTCATTCAAGTTTCCGTCAATTCCTTGGTAACGTACATTATAACCTCAATGCCAAAGGTACAATTTGTACACCTAGCTTCTTCAGCCAATAGTGTGGGTCGAAACATATATGGTATCCACACACATATGCTCGGGGTCTAGAATCATCCTTGTAATCAGACAATTCCTGAGAGAAGGCATGTGATCACTCATGCAATCCCTAGTTTAAGGACGAGTCTTTTCTAACTGGACTGTCCGTCAATGTCTTTTCTAACTGGACATTGGATGCCTTAACAAGTAAGTAGTTAACTTACAAGTTAAAATTAGAACATACCATGGTACAAGTATGTGATACAAGTTTCAAACTTCGATACTTAGTAGATCGATGGGGACATCACTAAGTATAGATTAATTCAAGGAACGTTTAATAACGCAGAGTTCATTCAAATACTATCATGCCATACTGATAGCTGTCTTTAGAAAGAAATACCGAATTCCAATAAACAGGAGTTCAAATACTGTAAGGAACGTAATCCCTTACCTGAATTGCTTTTCCTCGCAATCTCCTCTCTGTGCAAATCTACAAGGCACGGAGTAATTTACTTTAGTACTCTCTACATTGTTAACTATTTCTACTTAGTTAACTGAGAGATGCGGTTTAACTTCTTTACTTCATTACTTCTTTTCTTATGTTTAAGTTTCTGACTTTGATTTACGAGTCAGTCCTTTAACTTTGATATAATTGCAATTAAGTCCTCTAACTTTGGGTTAATTACAATTTGGTCCCTCAACTTTGGGTTAATTGCAAATTGGTCCTTCAACTTTGGATTAATTGCAATTTAGTCCTTCAACTTTAGTTCAATTACAATTTAGTCCTTCAACTTTGGATGAATTGTAATTTAGTCCTTCAACTTAGTTTAATTGTAAATTGGTCCTTCACTTTGGATTAATTACAATTCAGTCCTTCGACTTTCCTTTAATTACAGAAAGGTCCTTGGACTTTGGTTTTGTTCATAAGGTCCCCTAAGTTTCTCTTTTAATCACTTAGGCCCCTCTAACTTCAAAGGTTTCCTTTTTATTCCTTCTAACTTTAATTCTTTTTCAGTTTAGTCCTTTTCCGTTAGGAAACTAACTGAAATTTCTAATCTTTTCCTTTTTCGTTACATTTTTAACTTTCAAGGTCTTCCAAGTGTTTATTCTATTTCCTCAAGTTATTTTTCTAACTTGTTAATAATCTTTTTAATGATTTTTGTTTTCTTTCCATTAGAAACTTAACGGAAACACTAACTTTCCGTCCCAATTCTTAACATCTTCAATCAAGAATCGACACCCAATTTAGGTCATTATTGCCGAAACCTACATGATTCAAAATCCCTTGATTTGCTCAATTTTTCTAGTTCTTTAAATTTTTCTAAATTCCCAAACATCGATATTATTCACAATACACTTAGCAAGGATCGTTTAAAATCAACAAAATAATTCCCAATGGCCTAGGGCCATTCGGCCGAAACTTGATCTTGGGGGAAATCCATATTTTTTTTCTTCTTTTGATAAACCCAATTCAACCTCAATGATTTATATGTTCAATTCCCCAAACATCGCATAATACAAATCAATTTAATTCAAGATTATAAAAATCAATCTCAAAATAAATTAATATCAATATTACTATATTTTATTTTTTCATACTATTTAGATCAACTCCAAAATCCTTTAAAATTTTATCCTATTTCACTAGCATGCAAAACCCTATTGTTCATATTCTTAATTCATGCGTAGATTAAGTTTTAATAATTCAAAATCAATGAAATAAATTTTAGAAGATGGGATTTGACCTTACCTTGAGAATGATCGGATTGTATCTCCAAAACGATGGCCGGAAAATCCCTTCTCCCCCCTCCTTATGCTCGGCCGGCGGCTACTCTTAGAACTAGGGTTTTTTTTTTTTTTTTTTTTTTTGTTTATGATAATAATGAATTCCTAAGTTGACTAACTCATTAATTTATACCTTGGGTTGATTCCTAATTGGGTTGGGTTTATTAATACCATTATTGGGCCAATCCAAATTCCTTGGGCCCACTTCTTTAAGTTACTTTATAATTCTAATTATCATTTAATTAGTTTAACAAAACCGAAAATAATATAAATAAATAATTTAAATTCCGGTTATTACATTCTTACCCCCTTAAAAGAAGTTTGTCCTCAAACTTTGACAATTCTTAATCAGAGAAGAGGTCCGGGTACAATTCGCGCATTTCACTTTCTTGTTCCCATGTCGCTTCTCTTTCTGAGTGATTGCTCCATTGCACTTTTACATAGGGAACCGTACGCTTTCTTATGACCTCGTCTTTTCTGTCGACGATCTTGATTGGTCGTTCATCGTACGTCAAATCTGCCCGAACTCTTAACTGCTTGTATTCAATCACATGACTCGGATCATGAATATACTTCCTTAGCATGGAGACATGGAACACATTATGCACTCCCGCTAATACCGGCGGTAACGCCAATCGATAAGCCACTTCCCCGATCTTATCAAGAATTTCGAACGGTCCCACATATCGTGGACTTAACTTTCCCTTAATCCCAAAACGCATAACTCCCTTCGTGGGTGATATCTTTAGGAATACTCGATCCCCTGGTTGAAATTCCAGTTCTCGCCTTCTATTGTCTGCGTAAGATTTCTGCCTACTTTGCGCAGTCTGTAGCCACTTTCGAATCTGTTGTACCTTATCCGCCGTGACTTGTACGAGTTCCGGTCCACTTAACTTCCTCTCACCGACTTCATCCCAACACGCCGGTGATCTACACTTCTTCCCATACAACGCTTCATATGGAGCCATCCCAATGCTTGCGTGAAAGCTGTTGTTGTATGCAAATTCTACTAACGGTAAGTGTTCGTCCCATGCGTTTGGCCAATCTAACGAAGTAGCCCTCAGCATGTCTTCCAACGTCTGGATAGTCCTTTCCGACTGCCCATCTGTCTGTGGGTGAAACGCCGTGCTCATGGTCAACTCTGTTCCCAATGCTTCTTGTAGGCTATTCCAGAACTTCGAAGTGAACCTAGCATCTCGATCAGACACAATTGTGACCGGGATTCCATGTAACCTTACTATCTCGTCGATGTACAACTTGGCCAACTTTTCCAACGAATCAGTCTTCTTGATTGCCAGAAAATGTGCTGACTTAGTCAATCGATCTACTATAACCCATATAGCATCATACTTTCCTGCCGTCTTTGGCAACCCACTTACGAAATCCATAGCAATATTCTCCCACTTCCATTCGGGAATTGGTAATGACTGCAGTAACCCTGCTGGCTTCTGATGTTCACTCTTAACTTGTTGGCACGTCAGGCATCTATGCACATACTCTGCCACGTCAGGCATCTATGCACATACTCTGCCACGTCATTCTTCATGTTATTCCACCAATATGCTTCCTTTAAATCTCTATACATTTTAGTACTTCCCGGATGTACAGAGAACTTCGAGCAATGAGCTTCTCTTAGTATCTCTCTCTTGATCTCATCATTGCTTGGCACCCATACTCTCTTTTGATATCTCAGAATTCCATCTTCACCCATATGAAGATCTTTTGCTTGCCCTTTCCCGATTAGAGCTTCTCTCTCCCCGTCTAATTCTTGTGCCTCTTTAATTCTGCCCAACAATGCAGGTTGTAACGTCAGTTGAGCCAAATACCCGTTTACTTTTACTATCAAGTTCATCTCCTTGACATCCTTCCATATGCTTACCCCCTTAGAGATTAACGTTGCCAACATTCCATGATTCTTCCTACTTTGGGCATCTGCCACCTTGTTGGCTTTCCCAGGATGATACAATATTTCACAGTCGTAATCCTTGAGAAGTTCTAACCACCTCCGTTGTCTCATATTTAATTCTTTCTGCGTGAAGATGTATTTGAGGCTCTTATGATCCGTAAAAATCTGGCATTTCACGCCATACAGATAATGTCTCCAAATTTTCAATGCAAACACTACTGCTGCTAACTCCAGATCATGGGTCGGGTAGTTCCTTTCATGCACTTTCAACTGCCTAGATGCATAAGCTATCACCTTCCCATTTTGCATCAGTACACAGCCTAGTCCTTTCAACGACGCATCACTGTAGATAACAAAACCTTCCGTCCCCGTTGGTAGTGTTAATACTGGTGCAGATACCAGTCTATTCTTTAACTCTTGGAAACTTCGTTCACATTCCTCTGACCAAACAAACTTAGCTGCCTTCTGCGTCAGCTTCGTCAATGGTCCAGATAACTTCGAAAATCCCTCTACGAACCTTCTATAGTAACCAGCTAAACCTAAGAAACTTCTTATTTCGGTTACCGTCGTAGGCCTTTCCCAATCCATTATTGCTTCTACCTTCGTTGGATCCACAGAAATTCCTTCTTTCGACACTACGTGCCCCAAAAATGCTACTTTCTCCAACCAGAATTCACATTTCTTAAATTTCGCATACAATTTCTGTCTCCTCAAAATTTCTAGCACTATCCTCAAATGTTCAGCATGCTCCTCCTTTGTCTTCGAGTACACCAAAATATCATCAATGAATACTATCACACATTTGTCTAAGTATTCTTGAAATATTCTATTCATCAACTCCATGAATGCGGCTGGTGCGTTCGTTAACCCAAATGGCATCACGACAAACTCATAATGCCCATACCTCGTCCTAAACGCTGTCTTTGCCACGTCCACATCCTTAACTCTCAGCTGATGGTATCCGGATCTAAGATCAATCTTTGAAAAGTAACATGCTCCCCTCAATTGATCAAACAAGTCATCAATTCTCGGCAGAGGGTATTGGTTCCTAACCGTTACCTTATTCAATTCTCTATAGTCAATACACAGTCTCATAGACCCGTCTTTCTTCTTCACAAATAGTACCGGTGCACCCCATGGTGATACACTTGGCCTAATCAATCCCTTGTCCAACAATTCTTGTAACTGCTCCTTTAGTTCTTTCAACTCTGTTGGAGCCATCCTATACGGTGCTCTCGATATAGGTGTGGTTTCTGGTACTAAATCAATGGAAAACTCTACCTCCCTCACTGGTGGTATACCAGGTAAATCCTCAGGAAATACGTCTTGAAATTTATTCACGACTTCAAGCGACTCTAACGTTACTCCTTTTTCTTCTGTTTCACCTATGTGTGCCAGAAATCCTACACATCCTTTCCTCAACATTTTACGGGCCTTCATCACCGAGATTAAGCCTATCCTTTTCCTCGGCCTTGAACCCACAAATCTGTACTCTTTACCTTCCTCTCCTAGGAACGTCATTATTTTCTTTTGACAGTCCACTTTGGCTTGATGCAAAGCCAACCAATCCATTCCCAGGATTATGTCGAATTCTGACATGTCTAGTTCAATGAGGTCGATATTTACATTCGTGCCTCCTATCCCTAGAGTGCAGTTTCTATAACAGGTAGTAATGGGGATAGCGTCCTTAGTAGGAGTATCTATTACTAAAGGTATCTCTAAATTTTCTGGGTGTAGTTTTAACTTCTTTGCCACAACATTACTAACTACTGAATGAGTAGCGCCAGTATCTACTAACACATAAACATCACGGGAATTTAATTGTATCGTACCTGCCACAAGATCGGCATTAACTCCAGCTGCTTTGGCGGTCATGGTGTACACCCTGCCACGGCCTCCACCATTTCCTCCCCCGTTGTCTTTATTTCCCGCAGCCGGTTCATCCTTCTTAGGTTCTGGGCACTTCCACTTCGGATGTCCCACCTTCTTACAGTTGTGACACTGCCGTTCCTTATACCAGCAAACCTCTGACTTGTGCGCTCCATCACAAATAGTGCACTTATCATAACTGATGAAACCTTGGCCCTTGCCCTTGTTCCACTCACGCTTGTTGTCATTAAAGTTCCGACCATTCCCACCATGGCCGTTGTTGGAGTGTTTGTTCCCGTGACTGCCCTTGTCTCGACTGTCATCCACTGCTTTCCTCTTATTATTGTTGTGGTCCTTACCACCCTTATTTCCTTCCGATCTTTCAGTCCCTGCCTTGCCTTTCTCTTCCCGTCGATTACGGTAGTTATCCGACTCCCGTTCTACTATCTTGGCCCTATCCAATACCGCTGAGTACGTAGGCAGAGCCAGCGGTGTGATTCGGTACCGAACTCTATCACTTAATCCCGCTTCAAACTTTCTTGCCTTCTGTTCTTCCGTATCGAAGAATCTTGGCGCAAATTCTAGTAAGTCAGTGAACTTCTCACCATACTCTGCTACAGTCATACTCCCTTGTACCAAAGTCAGGAATCCGTTATCTTAGCATTCCTCGTGCTAGCGGGATAATACTTTTCGTTGAAGATAGCCTTAAATCTAGTCCAAGTAAAGGCTGCATCACCACGAGCCACAGCAGCTCGCTTTTCTGCTTCCCACCAAGTTTGGGCCTTCCCTTTCAACATAAAGGTCGCAAAGACTACCTTCTGCTCCTCAGTACAATTCAGAGTCTCGAAGATTCTTTCGGTGCTCTTAATCCAGTCCTCAGGTTTCTCTTTAGCAGTGTCCGAGAATGAGTCCAGATTCCTCCTTTGAAATAGCTCCAACGGATCTCGTAATGGAGCTTGTGGTGGCGGTTGAGCAATTCCAGCAACAGTTTGACCTATCCCAGCTACTGTCTGTGATAGTGTCTGCAAAAGGTTTACCAGGGCCGGATCCAACTGTCCTCCAGCATTACCGGTGTTGTCATTTCCCTCACCGTTCCTGTTATTTCCGCTTCTGGTATTCATCTGCAGATTTACTTTTACTTTAGAACAGGTTCGTGCTCTAGCAATATTCATCACTACAAAATACGTGCAGTATTCATGGTATACTTTAACTTATTCTTTTACTAACGGGTACTTGTTAGTTTTGATTCATGTTCGTAGGTCTTTTGTACTAGACCATGATTCACATGTGGTTAGTTTACTTAACCTTTCTTCTCCGGTTCAGGAGTTTTCATACTTCATAATTTACAACCGTTTTACTTGGTTGTTTATTATTTCTTTACTTCACTAGTTTTTATTACTTAACTAGCTTTAACTTATTCCAATGGTCGTCTTACTTCGTACCATGGTTACGGAGATTATTTCAATCACTCCGAGGCTTTCCCTTGTCTTTTCTCGACAAGTTAACTTTTGTTTACACAACAATAGTAAATTCAAAATTTTGGGTATTTAAATTAAATAATTAATTTTATTCAACTAAGGTGTGAGATTTAAACATCCCAAAATACACCCAAAATTCAACTTTGACATAAGAAAAAAATTCTAACTGCATTTCCCACTAATAACAAAATAAAAGATTCTATTCTTATAACTATCTGTCATTAATTGCATCACTTCCTACAGTGTGCATGTTCTGCTGCAAGTTGGTCATATTTTTCTTGCAATTCTAACTTCTCAGCCCAAATCTGATAGCCTGAAGTCCTAAGCTCTTCTTCATAAGCTTCTTGTTCATCTATCTTCTTTTTCAGTTCATTATTTTGTTCTATCTCATCCACCAGTTGTACACTGATTCGATTCCATTCGCGGTTAGCTCTAACCACATGGCTTTCTAGGCTTTGGACCTTCTTCAGCTGTACTGCTAACTTTCCTTCCACATACATTATATCCTCATCGCGTTCTCTGATGACATTCTGTAGACTGCCGACTCCTCGAGTCTCCTTCCTAAGCTCTCTTTTAGCTGCGCGGAGTTCCTTAGTTAGCTGCTTAATAATCTCTTCTTTAGCTTCTATTTCTTCCCTTAGAGTAGCACTATACCTTACTGACTTCATGGGTCTCCTCGGCATGATCCTACACACACCAATAGTAAACTTAATTAGTACATAACCCCAAGATTCCATTATAACACATTAATAGAATGCAAATAGACATATAATGAAGAGATTCCTATTTCCCCAAGTATATTCATACTTTATGTACACTCTTAGTATCATTCCTAGAGTTATACTTTATCACTTGAACTTCCTCAAGTAAGAACTTATTTAAGTCAAGTACTAAGTTCTCCCATTAGTCCTAACTTTCAGTTTTCTCCCATAAGACCTAAAGCCATTGCTCTGATACCAACTGTAACACCCCGAATTTTCTTAATGTATCTTGAGCATTTAATGGCATTTAATATCAATAAATAACAATAATAAATACTTCAATTTAGGGTTCACAACAGCCCCTTAATTAACCATAAATTCAAAACAATAGCGGAAGCGTAACTTAAACATGTCTTGATAGGCAACAACCTTAACCTTCAATGTACTTCAACTTACATCAAATAATTAAGCGTACTTAAAACTACTAAATTAAGAAAATTCGGGGTGTTACATCCTAATTCAAATGAGACACCTAAAATGGAAATTTGTCCTAATTCGAATGAGACGGAGGGAGTATATACGTAATCCAAGATTTTTCTCCTACTATGCACACACGAGTTCCGCACACGCACACACTCCAAAATTTTTGTAATTAACGGGAAGTTGTTTAGCGCTGATCGTAAGTGCCAGTGGTAGTGCTAAAAAGTGTCAGTCATGTACACTGACACTTATTGACAGTACTACTGGCACTTATTAAAAGTGCTAGTGTAATGACTGGCACTTTTAAACACTAACACTGACACTTAAGAAAAGTGTCAGTTTTATGTTTTATAAATGTCAGTTTGAAATTACTGGATTTTTGTAATATTAACACTGGCATTTACGATGCTTGCCAATATTTACAAAAATGCCATTGCTTCCAAGAATAAGAGCCAGCGTCTTTGAAAAACATGTTTTTCTTTTTCTTAGGGTAAAACACGTTTTTCACAAGACCTACTATATATCTATATTATAAAACATATAGCAAAAAACTGCCATCTAAAAATCCATAAAGAACGGCCAGGATTTTTTCTTAACTACCACAATCTAATGGCTGTTATTTTTTTTGTTTTTTTCTTTCTTTTATTCCATCTGTTGAGATTAGTTCTCAAAAATTTATCAAACGACTGTGGTTTGTCGGTTTCCAAATGCGTTTTACCTTTTCTTCTTCGGCGTTGCAATAATCCCCAAACCCAATCGATCATGCCACTCCTAGGGAAATCGGTACTTGATTATTATTTTTGTGATTCCTCTTCATAACCTTACGCTCCTCCATATCCTACTGCAATAGGATCCTATTTTGATTCCTAACCAAGTCAAAATCGTTTTTTGTTCCATCGGCTATATATTCGGAGGTAGTGTTTGACGATCGTGAAGGGTGTTTGAAATCCCAGTTTGTGTGTGTACGTGTTAATTTCCGAATAGAGTAAGTAAAATCCCAATTTTCGATTTTGTTTCCTGTCCCTGTATGTTTATTCATAGGTAGTGTTTGACGATCGTGTGAAGGGTGTTTGAAAGCCCAGTTTGTGTGTGTACGTGCTAATTTCGATTTTGAAAGCCCGGTTTGTGTGTAAACCTGTAATTGTTTGTGTTAATGTCTGTGAAACAGAGGAAAACGTGTTTGGGTATTTTTATTTTTTTTCTCTTTTTATTATGGGACAGAGGGGGTAATATGGAGTTGCTGGGTATGCTTATTATAAACCACTCCTATTACCTAGATTTGATTGATCCCATAACCTAATTTTATATTTTGTGGACTTTAAGATATATTGTAAGAAGTGTTAAACTTCATTTCTAGAATAGTCCACTTTGATAGTATAGGCTTTAGATTGATAGGCTTAAAATTTTCTAAGTCTGGAAATTTAGTGGTCAATTCTTTGACCGTGAGAATTCACCTGTCTGTGGTAAACCACTTGACAGTGGAAGGACACTTGACCGTGAAGCTATCGACCGTGAGGTCTTGACCGCAAGCAAAGAAGTTGTCCAAGAATTCCAAGTGTTGTTCAAACTTAACCATGGTCACACTAGTGTCCAAATCTATGGTTAGTTTAGAACGTTGTAGAATTCAAATTTTGAATTTTAACACAAATGTTAGTGGGACCACCACTACTCTGCAACAAGAGGACAACTCAGACAGAGCTACAATCAGAATTCAACAGCTTATTGTCCTTCAACTTGGACCCCAAGTATTTCAAACAGCTACTCTATCATTCAAGGCTATAAATAGTCCTTGAGTTCTTCATTGAACCAAGCTGAGATTCAAAGAGAGAATTTGCTGTCGAAATTCTTGGTGATTGAAGATCATACTCAAGATTTCCAGAATTCTTCGAATCTTCAACTGCTCACCTTCTAACCTTCAAAGATCTCCAGCTACATACAAGTCATCTCAAGCCTTGTAACACACAATATTCTTTAGGCTCTAAATCATATAGATTTCAAAGAGCTTTAGATTCTTACACACACTCACCCCAATTGATCAATCACATAGATTGAATCAAAAGGGATACACTGGTCTAAGTTTAGGATTTGAACTTCATAGAAAGTAGGTGTTGATTCAATACTTCATCTCTGTAATCTGTACTCTCAAGAATCAATATAACCTCCATTCAAAATCCAAGACTGACCATCTTGGTAAAGGACGTAGATCTTTTCACAGATCGAACATTTCCAAATACTTGTGTCATTTACTTACTGCACTTTATTTTCTGCACTTTACTTTCAAGTATTGTTCATCTTGTTCTTTATTGCTCATATTAATCTTGTTTGTCGTTTAGTCTTTGATCTTTCAGATATCCAAACTTGTTGTGAATTGTGTGTTTGTATGTTCAACTCTGCCTAAGCTAAAAACTGACTAACTTATCATTTGTCAAAACTTCTAAGACAACAACTTTCAAACTCTCAACCATTTGACCGCAAATCTCTTGACCGCAACACTCTGACCGCATCTCACTCGACCGCAACACCTTGATCGTGAGTGAGATATACTTAGAGATTTTGTCAAAAACAACCTTACCTTATTTCTATCGAAAACTTCTGATGTGCATATTACACCTTGACCGCGTGGTTTTTACTTGACCGCAAAATTCAAGTTTGTAAGCACTAGATTGAATTTTGAAAAAGGGTTGAAATTTTAAGTAGGCTATTCACCCCCCCCCCCTCTAGCCTCCTTCTCATACCCTTATTGTGTCTTTGGGACCAACATGAGTACTAATTAGTTACAAATTTTATCCCCTTTTAGATTCTACTTATGTATTTGGTGTCACATGGATATTACATTGTAACGCCCATCCTTAATCTCGTTAAATATTTGACTTATTTGTTAAATTCTTGACTTGCTTGTTAAATTTCTTGACGTGCTTGCTTAAATGCTTGAACTTGCATATTATGTGCTAGTTTTATTTGAATTAATTTATTAACTGCTTTAGAATATTAAGGTAGTTAAATGTCTAGTTTTGACTTTAGGGTCATTTGTGAAAATATGACTTTATGGGCCTTTTTGTAGAAAGTGAATCTTGAGGGGCCTAGGTGTCATTCTTTGAAATTTTAAAGTATAT
Organism: Campanula takesimana; assembly: GCA_026119855.1. Classification (NCBI taxonomy): domain Eukaryota; kingdom Viridiplantae; phylum Streptophyta; class Magnoliopsida; order Asterales; family Campanulaceae; genus Campanula; species Campanula takesimana. The sequence goes on along the minus strand of JAOWBW010001953.1, from coordinate 38,379 downwards.
ATTTTTGGTTTCTTCTCTGAGGAAGCTTATCTCCCCAAATTTCTTACGCTCTCTCTGTGTAAGCAAAAGCTAAGGTTAGGATTCTTCCTATTCTCGACTCCTCGAGCTTAATTATCATTCTGTTCGTGATTCTGGTCCCGGATAAATATTTGTGGCGTTGAATAGAGCGTTTCCTGCCGAACAGAAATTAATTTGGGTCAACTTGATTTCGGACTAGGTAAGTTATTAACTCCCCCTTACTTAATAACATGCATATATGTTATTCCCGATACTTGTTCTTGTTAAAATTGTGTTTTGAGCAATTTTCGTGATACTTGTAAAATTGGGACGAAGGGAGTATTCGTATGATAAATAGGAATGAATGGCCTTGCTCCTGGGACTCCTGGGAAGAAACTTGAAAAAGTATTGAAAAATTATACTCCTATTCGTGAGACGGTAAAAATAGTAACTTGATTTAAATATTATTAGAAAAATTGTACATTATTTGTGGTACGGGGAAATGAATGGAAGTATCCTAAATGATTATATTAGTAAATTAGGAAATTATACTTATACTTTTGGGACGGTGAAATATTTAAATGGAATAAAAGAGAATTATTCTATTACTTGTGGGACGGTGATAAATTAATAAAGTGTCCCTATAGAAATGTTCTGAGCATGTTAAAATGCACTCTTGAATGTTAGAAAGTGTTAGTGAATTTATACTCCTACGTTTGGGACGGAGAATTTGTAAATATAAAAGTCTCTGTTGAAATAAGAAAGTATAATTGAAATAAGTAATTTAAGCTTATTATATGTCCTGGGTAATGTTAAATTGTGATTAAAAGTATGCTCCTACGTTCGGGACGGAGAATTCTAAGTCTGGAAAAGAAATTTGATGTTTGCTGAAAATTGTACCAGGCGCCCGCCTGGTGGTCCTCCAGGCGCCCGCCCTTTTCAACAGAAGTTTTGGGTTTCAAAAGTGTTTCAATGAGCGCCCGCTCGGTCTACCCTAGGCGCCCGCCCGGTCCCCTGTTTCAACTAAAGTGTTTTAAATTTAAATTAAATTGAAAGCTTATCCCTTGTTAAGGCATATAGCCTTAAGATAAGATGTCCTAGCAAGTGTTGTGATACCTTAGGGGTATCAGAAGTGAGTCTTGAACATGATTACTCATTAAATTAAAATGAGAACTTGAGTATAAAAGGAAGAACTCTTTTGTATGTCTTGAAAGTGCTATGAACAAGCACTTATGTGTTATGCTTGTTTTGGAACAATGTTTGTGCACCTTGAGAGCACCGAATTAGTGTCTTGAGCTTGAAAGTTTAAAAAAGGATTTGAAAATAATTCGTAAAAGATGTATAATTCCTAGCTTGATGAACTTATATAGAGTATAAATATGTTTACTTGTACATGTTTGACCATCCAGAAGAAATGGATGGAGAATAAGAATATGATGATATATGTATTGAATGTACTGAATGTCTGAATGTCCTGAATGTCTTGAATGTCTTGAATGTCCGAATGTCTTGAATGTCTTGAATGCCTTAAGTTGAGACGAACTTGAAGTATAAGACAATAAAATCTTGTAGATGACTTGAACATCCAAAGAATTGAATTAAGACTTGAATATAAGATTATAAAATCTTGTACGTGCCTTGACACCAATATATGTGTATGGTAATAAACTTGACTGATTCTTGATTGTGATGAAAAATATGCATAATATATTTACTTGATAGAATGTGGCTTCTTGATTACTTGATACATGGTATGAATAACCAAAAGAGTTGGGATATGGGATTAGATAGAGAATAATTAACTCTACTACACATTTGAATTTGATACGTGTATATTGGAAGTGCTATGAATAAGCACTAAAGTGCTAGTGATTGATTTTAATCGTGCATATACTCAATGAAGTATATAAAGAATAAAGAAGATATCTTGTCTTGAAATGGGTTCCTAAAGAAAATAGGGACTAGTGTAATATGAAGATAATTCATATAATCGTGAATACTACGATATAAGTTAATAAGAATAACTACAGAACACAATATGTGTTGGAAAATGTATTCGATTACTAACGATACATATACGTGAGATATGACTGTGACTAGGTATGATGTGACCTATTCTACTACGTGTTTAGAGTCTAAGGTATTGGGCTCTATTTGATAGTAAGGGTATCGTGATAGACACTTTAATGTGTTAAACGTGATATGAATATGTACGTGCAAACTTGGCATGTGACAAAGTGATATAGAATGATATACCCTACTACTTGTTTGAGGTCTGTTATTAATAGACTCTAACTTGGATTGACCGTGTTATATGGACACTCTACGTGCCATTGTTAGATTGATTTGTCTTCGCATTGATTGCGTACGTGTACTTGTATTCTCGTGAGCACATGATACATGATTACATGGTGCATATTCTCGTGAGCACATGATACATGATTACATGGTGCATAAAGACTGGTCCACTAATATGGGACTTAGTTCTATTCTCGTAGTTCAAGTAAACATCTACTTGTGCATTCTCATGTGAGTCCAGCTGGCTTATTTGGTTCAGAGGGGTGTATAGGTTCACGCTTATTGCGAGGGCTGGGGCATAAGTAATAATCGTGGGTCTATGCATTCGGTCTGTTTTTCCCTACTACTGGCCATAGTAAGGGCTTAGCATCCTATATTGGAGCAATACTCCTGATATAAGTTGAATGCTAATCTCGTGAACACCTCGTGAATCTTGTTCTTGTGAATGACACTGGTTACCGGGTCTTCTTATATACTGCATAGCAGTCTCTTGATCTTGATCGTGGTTGTCATCAGCTATACAAGCATCGGCAACAATGGTTTCTTGGGAGGAATAAGGAAGGATTCAGGTAATGATACGTGATAGGCCTATGTGCATCTTGGTGAGTTGGTCTAGCCTCTCACACTACTTGACTACTTGTTACCTGATCATATCGTGAGCTTGATTACGTGTTGAGTTGGCTTAGCCTCTCCTATACTTGTTACTTGATGATACTTGATATATGATTACTTGAGTATCTACTTGAATTGCATGATAACATGTCATGTAGTTGCATGTTAATAGCTTACTGAGATTTATCTCACCCTTTATTTGTTTCCCCCCCCCCCAGGAAAGCAGGGGATAGTACGCAGTGAGGCTCGACATAGCTGGGAACGTACTCCGCAGGATGTTCTTGTTTGAGACTAGTGTCCTTTTGCACTTTGGTAAGGACGATGTTGTATGAGTTGTTAAACTCAGGCTTGTTGGGGTAGACTTGTGTAGTACTGGTTGTCTCTAGACATCTCTTGATGCCAGATTATGTGCTAGGCATGTCTTCTGCTGTATGTAACCATGTTTGGTTTTAATTTTCTTGATCTAGAACTCATTGTGAGCTATCTTAGCTCCTCACTCTTGAGTATATATATCATGTCAGTTTGTTTCTAACAGGTATTGTCCCTGTTTCCCGTTAGTTTCTTGTTCCTTGTTAGTTACGCGCACCAGGTTCGAGGTTCTATTAGGGGATCCCGAGACCTGGGGGCGTGTCATACATACTAATGGGAATACAATTGTGATTGGGGCTTAGCCTGCAGGGTTGGAACCAGCAATTTGGGTATAGAGTTTAGAAACTGAGCTGGAAGACACCTTTGTACAATAAAAATAGAGGGAGAGAATAAGTTTGTTGGTATGGATTTCAATGGGAGGCTGCAAATTGATAACTGCACTTGGAATTATGGCTAGGCAGTTATTATATTCACTTCATATGGTTAGGGATAATTGTTCCTGATGTTAATACAAAAGTTGAGAATTTTTTTGTGGCCAGCTTCTAGGCAAGGCAAGGCAAGTAGGCTTAGGCAATTGATGATTGAGGTCTCACCGGATGTTTTCTTTAGGTCAAAAATGGAGATTTTCTGGAATTATATGAATCCCAAAACTCACAGACCCTAGAGCATTTCATTCGTCTACAAAACTCTAAATTCAGACCCTACAACATCCTACACCCCCAATCCTGTTGATTTGTAATTTTCATTTCGATTCTCCGTGGTTTTGTAATTTCTTTGGGGAAAGTGTAGTGGATGAATGGGTTAAGTTTGTGTTCATTTGTTATTTGATGCATTTGTATTTTCCATTTTGATTCTCTGTATTTTTGTAATTTCATTTGAGAAAGGTAGGGGAGAAATGGGGTTGATCTTGATTGTCATTTGTGATTTGTTTTTTTTTTTTTTTTTCCTTTTTTGTGGTTGAATGTTCACATTGGTTTTTTTACTTTTGTTCAGTTTAAGCCCTAGGTTTTGAGTTTTTCTTAGTGTTCGGGAGTAGCGGTGTTCACGGTCCGGTCCGCTCTGGTTTTTGTCAAAAATTCATAGAATCAGGACCGGACCAATTTTCTGGTTCTATAAAAAATTTATTACCAAGACCAGACCAATACATTTCAGAACCGATTTTATTGGTTCGGTTCCCGTCCGGTTCCGCGGTTCTATATATTCTTCAACATTTTTTTGTTAACTAATTATATGCACTGATTTTTTATTTTATTTTTTGACAGAAATTATATGCATTGAGTTAACATAGACATCAATATTTGCATGTCATTTCTTTGCTATTTCAGTAGCTTCTATCAACAATAATAGCTATTGGAAAACAAACATCAATAGCAAAGTAAATAGCACGACCTCATTGACAGTTTGAAATGCATATTCATACTCCAAAAAAAGCTGCCATTTAAAACAAAAATTGCAATTTAAAACAAAAACGACTGTAAAACACATTATATTACAAAATGGAAAATGGGCTTAGCATTATATTCTTATACTCAGATGTGAGACTATGAGTTAACAACGCAAATTAGAAAGATATTGAGTTAGGGTTAAGCCAGTTTGGGTTGTAGGTTTAAAATTTTTTTAAAAATATAATATATAATTATATTATAAAAGTAATAATATATGATTGGTTCGATCCAGCTCAGAACCATGTTTATTATTCTCAGAACCGAGACTGGACCAATTTACCGGTACTATTGGATTTTGGAACCAGGACCAAACCAACACTATTAGTTCGGTCCGGTTTTTGTTGGTTCGGTTCGGTTCCATTGGTTCGGTCCGGTTCTTGTTTTGTACTGCACAGCCCTAATCGGGAGTACCAGAGAAGCTAAGTTACATCAAGACATGTTGTTAAGGTTACCATAGATTATCACTCTCATCTTTATAGTTGTCCCCCTAATTATTTGAAGCATCAAACAGCATAGATTCTACCAAAACTTGCTAGGTATGACTTATGTTAAAAAGCCAAAAATAAAAAAGCAGCATGCTTTTTGATTAGGCTTCTCGATGAGTTATTGATGTTTACCAAATTTGAAGTTATTCAATGTTTATCGCCGCTCTTCTTAAGTAACAGATTGCAGATGGGAATGAATCACGATTACACAAAATAGCTTACACATTGGCCTTCATGTTTGAATCATGTCTACTAAATGATAAAGTTGAGTTGAAGATAAAAAAAAACTATAAAATACTACTACCTCCGTCCCGAAATGAATGTTCAAAATTTTGTAGAATAAATTTTCAACTTTTTTGACATTCAGTTTGGGACGGATGCAGTACTCTAGACCAACCTCCCCCCCCCCCCCCCCCCCCCCCAAAAAAAAAAAAAAAACTCGCACGCGTGTGGTAATGGGATTTAATTTTTTTTAATTTTTTTTTGCAATGTTCTGTTCAGAAACAAATGTACAAACCATTTCCAACTATTTTATGTGTACATGTGTCTGTTTAGAACCTTTAAAAGTATGGAGTGAATGTAGTTTATTTCAAGTATACTATACATTTGGGTATTTGTCGTGGCTTTCTTATAGGATTTGTAAAAGAGTGTTTTTGAGATGATGTTAGTTTATGTTTTAATGGATTTGTTCTCACTTTTTGTTACTATTGATGTAAATGATGTTAATTAAGCAGTAGTTGTACGTTTGTTGAAAGAAAAAAAAAAGGCAGAAGTTATACGTTAATATCATTTCCTCATAAAAAATTTTTTTTTTGATAATAGTAGTGTTTATTTATAAAAGTGTATCAATAATAACAATTTTTACGTTGACTGATTCCGCACTGTCGCCGTGCCATTGAACGGGTAGGAGTACTAATATACTATATATATATATTATATATATATATATATATATGTGCTCAAATGAGAATCTAAATATCGTGAGAACCGTGAGAACCAATCATAACCATTAGATTAGAAAGAAAAAAATCAAGGATCCATATGTTAGATACAATTGATACACTTAGATACATTACAAAAAATTCGATATTACACTTGGATACAATAGGTTAATAAGTATTGTATCTAAGTGTTGCACTTGGATACACTATGTTAAAAACTAATGTATCCAATTGTTTTTCAAAAATTAACTAATGTATCCAAGTGTATCCAATGTATCTAACATCTGAACACTTGATTTTTTTTCTAACCTAATGGTTATGATTGGTTCTCACGGTTCTCATATAAAATGGTTCTCACAGGAGCGCGGCCCTATATATATATATATATATATATATATATATATCGGGTCGTGCTCCTGTGAGAACCTAAATATCGTGAGAACCGTGAGAACTTGGATAATTAGGTTTTTTACCTAATGTATCCAATGGTTCACTTGGATACATTACTTGATACATTAGGTAAAATCTAATGTATCCAATGGTTCACTTGGATACATTACTTGGATACATTAGGTTCTTACATAATGTATTCAAGTTCTCACGGTTCTCACGATATTTATGTTCCCATATGAGCACCTACATATATATATATATTATATATATATATATGTATATACATATATGTATATACATATATATGTATATACATATATGTATATGTATGTATATATATATATATGTGTGTATATATATATACACACACATATATATATATACATACATATATATAGGGTCGCGCTCTTGTGAGAACCATTTTATATGAGAACCGTGAGAACCAATCATAACCATTAGATTAAAAAAAAATCAAGGGTCCAGATGTTAGATACATTGGATACACTTGGATACATTAGTTAATTTTCGAAAAACAATTGATACATTAGTTTTTAACATAGTGTATCCAAGTGCAACACTAAGATACAATACTTATTAACCTATATTGTATTCAAGTTTAATCGAATTTTTTGTAATGTATCTAAGTGTATCAATTGTATCTAACATATGGACCCTTGATTTTTTTCTAATCTAATGGTTATGATTGGTTTCTCACGGTTCTCACGATATTTAGGTTCTCATTTGAGCACCTACCTATATATATTTATATATAATGTATATAATATATATATATATATATATATATATATATATATATATATAATGTATATAATATTTATATATCTATAGTATGTGATTATTTAGCATAGTTGGAAATTTTGGCGACCGATGGATCTCAAACTTTAATTAGAGATGAAGCATTCTGTCTCTAAATTAAAGACGCGACATTATGACCCTAAAATAGAAACATAGGAGTATATTTATATCTCTAAATTAGTGACATTTATGGAATTTTTTGTCTGAAGTAGAGACATACAATTCCGGCTCTACTCCGGCAACAGAAAAGCAACATATATATTTGCAATAATACAGAATCCGTCACTCTGTTTAATTTAGAGACAAATCCTCGTTTGGTTACATATTATGCCTACTCTAAGCAACATTTTCCTCCTAGTGGTGTTTCTCTTCTCTTCTTCTTCACATTATGTGGATATATTTATATACACAGCCCCTTATTTCCACAGCCCATTAAATTACCAAAGTACCCCTATATATATATATATATATTTATTTTTTTCAATTTCACTCTCCCTCACGTTCGCTCCCTAACCCCCTCTTTCTCTCTCGGTTTGAAACGACGAAAGAAACGAACAGTCTCTCTAACGTCTCTCTCACCGTCGCCGTCGTCTTTCTCTCGCTCGCTCTGTTCTTCTCTCTCACCTCTCTCTCTCACAGTAAAAAAAAAAAACTTTCGAAATTGAAATGGTGAAACTTAAAATACCCAAGACCGCCGCCGGGACCGCCGCCGCCACAACCGCCGCCCACATCGCCGCCGGGACTAGCTCGTCTACAGCGCCTGTGAAAAAGGTAAGCAATTTTTAACCTTATTTTACATTTCTATATTCCCAATTAAACATAATTTGAAAAATGTAAAATTGAAATTTGTGTGTCTCGTGTAACACCACTCGAGATGCATCTCGGGTGTGTTTACACGAGACAAGTCTCGTATAAACCCACTCGAGATGCATCTCGAGTGGTCTTACACGAGATGTCATCTCGTGTAAACCCACTCGAGATGCATCTCGAGTGGTGTTACACGAGATGTGATCCTTCTGAATATCAGCATTGTGAATTATCAGTCAGCATTGTGTTCATTTATTTAATCTACTGTAACTGTCGCTAATGTATTGTCTCTTATTTGTGTTTTTTGTAGGCACGTGATCCTATGACCGTTTCAGCTAGAAAGAGGAAGGCTGAAGAGCGTTTGGAGAGAGAGAGAAAACCGGAGCAAGGCTCGGAATGACGAGGATGCCACAGCTGATGATGAGCAGGAGGAGAGGGAGGAGGAGGCGGCAGCAGCTGATGATGTTCAGGAGGAGGAGGCGGCGGTCGATGGGGATAGTGAGGAGGAGGAGGATAGTGATGATGGGGAGGAGGAGAGTGATAGTGATGATGGGGAGGAGGAGAGTGATAGTGATGATGGGGAGGAGGATGGGGAGGGGCAGGAGGGGGGGCAGGATGATGAGGAGGAGGAGGAGGGGTGGAGGTGGGGGTGCAGGAGGAGGAGGATGATGAGGATGATGATGTAGTAGAGCCGCCTAGACCTCTGAGACACGGGAGGAGGCGGGGTCAGGATGCGCCACCATCATGGCAGCTTCAGAGGGACCCGGTGGTGGGCCAGAGGATGTTTCACTGATGTACGGGTTCGGTGACCACCGAGCCAGACAGATTTGGGGTGACTCTACTACTGAGGGATTGGTGACTTTCCATACGAGACTCACGCATCTTGCACAGTAAGCTTAGCATTAATGTGAAATGTTTTAAATATTGAAGTTATTTATACCACACACTCTAAATATTCCATTAATTATCATCCTATGCTGCTTTTCTTGAGTACTGATAATATTTTTTGTTTCGAATGAACAGGTTCAAGCGTGATGAGCAGCCGGTTGCTGATAGAGCCTGGCTGGCCCTCGTAGATGCATCTGGCCTCCAGCATCTACATGATTCCGTCATTCATAGGCCTAACCATGCCCTCCTAACGGCATTTTTGGAACGGTGGTCTCCTGAGACTAACTCGTTCCACATGCCGTGGGGGGAGATGACGATTACTTTACATGACAGTTTTCATATCCTGGGTATGTTTTTATAACATCGCTTCGATACTCCATTCACAATTATATAACTGTCTACATATATTATATGAACTGTCTACATTCATCTCTTATACTAAAATGTGTTATTGCATCTTCAATTTACAGGTATCAGGATTGATGGTGAGTTATTCGCTATACGGATCCAGCGCCTGACGTATCTGGCATCTCTAGACACCTCCAGTTGAGCGGCACTGGTTATTTATTGAGGGATGTCAGGGGTCTATTTACTCAGCGTAGAGGCGGCATGACAGATGCCCATCGTGCGTCCGCGTATATCCTGCACCTATTGGGTTGCACGATGTTCGTGGACAAGAGCGGGGATAAGGTGCCCGCAGCCTACCTGCCCCTGTGCATGGATCTAGCCAGCCTCCCCACTCTTTCCTGGGGATCAACCACTTTGGCATATAGTACCGAGAGTTGGGGAAGGCGTCCAGATCCGGATGCAAGCAGATGGGCGGTTGTGCGGCTCTCCTAGAGGTACATCTTACTCTATTCACTATCTTTTTACTGTCTACTCCCCCCTGTTATTAAATGTTGCATTTGAGTAGTATTTAATACTTTTTTACATACATCTCAGGCCTGGATATACGAGTACTTTCCGGGTTTTTGGCGAGTTACTGACCCCCATTGGCAGCAGGGGCAGCCGAGAGCCCGTAGATGGTGTCGTGATGATTCGGCTGGGAGGACGTTCGATCATCTTGTGCAGTATCGCCGCATTCTTGACAGGATGGGGCTGACAGTGTGAGTTATTCATATTAAAACTATTATACGTTTTTGTGTCGTTCCTTCCGATATTCTGTTGACTTTGCCTAACAATGTCTACTCACAGGTTATTTGGACTCCTTATGGGACCGGGTTCGGACGCGATACTGCCTGTTTCATACTACAGGGGGTGTTATACGCTTTTGTGACATCACAGAGGCGTATATGCCTGATCGTGTGACTAGGCAGTTCGGGTACCAGCAGAGGATCCCCAGACTGCCCCCCATGGCGACCGAGTTATGCGTTTTGGCAAAGGGCCAGAAGGGGTACCAGAAGCGTTACGGTGACGGAGATCAGGTTTGGCAGGAGTGGGTGGCTTTTGGCATGGCGGAGTTTAGGGCCGATGTCCGTTGGGGGCCACTATTTACTGGAGATCATCCCGTGGCTGTTCCCTTCGTGACTCCAGATTATATGTCTTGGTTTAGGGCTAGGAGTCATGTTCGGATAGCTAATCCGATACACGATCCACCCGGTGACATTCCACTCCCCCACCTGATGTTCCACCGCAGCCTTCTGTCGCAGGGATTGCGGAGTTGCGAGCTATCATACTTCCATTTTTGTCGGATCCCAGTGCCCCCGAGCACTGGCTAGTTGGTCTTAGACGGGCCGGTGAGATTTTAGGACTTCCACCGCAGCCTTAGGATTTTATTTTATTTTTGCTTTTCATTGTATTGTAATGGACACATTTTATTCTAGTTTTTATTGACACCTCTACTAGTTTGTTAATATGATGGTATTTTATTTTAGTTATCGTTTTAAATCCCCCTCCCGATTCATAGTTTATTCTAGTGTTTCGTAAACCCCCCCCCGATTCAATAGTTTATTCTAGTATTTCGTAAAACCCCCTCCCCCCCCCCCCCGAGGACATGATGTTTTGCTGTTGTTGTTGCTGTTGTGTTGTAGTTGCTGGTGTTGGGACTACTGATGTATCTCGTGTAAACCCACACGAGATGTGTCTCGTGTGGGTTTACCGAGATGCATCTCGTGTGTGTTTACACGAAACAAGTCTCGTATAAACCCACTCGAGATGCATCTCGAGTGGTGTTACACGAGATGTCATCTCGTGTAAACCCTAAAAACCCTAATAATGTCACAAATTTCTAACTCAATTTCCGTTTGGATTTTGAGGAAAGTGATACTAATGAAAACACTTTAAATGTCATTTAGAGCCTAGAAAAAAAAAAACAAAAAAAAACTAGGTGGTCGTATACCATTTTCACAACATCGGGGCATTTTCCTTAAAACCCTAAAAACCCTAATAATGTCACAAATTTCTAACTCAATTTCCATTTGGATTTTGAGGAAAGTGATACTAATGAAAAACACTTTAAATGTCATTTAGAGCCTAGAAAAAAAAATAAAAAAAATAAACTAGGTGGTCGTATACCATTTTCACAACATCGGGGCATTTTCCTTAAAACCCTAAAAACCCTAATATGTCACAAATTCTAACTCAATTTCCATTTGGATTTTGAGGAAATTGATACTAATGAAAAACACTTTAAATGTCATTTAGAGCCTAGAAAAAAAATAAAAAAAAATAAACTAGGTGGTCGTATACCATTTTCACAACATCGGGGCATTTTCCTTAAAACCCTAAAAACCTTAATAATGTCACAAATTCTAACTCAATTTCCATTTGGATTTTGAGGAAAGTGATACTAATGAAAAACACTTTAAATGTCATTTAGAGCCTAGAAAAAAAATAAAAAAAAATAAACTAGGTGGTCGTATACCATTTTCACAACATCGGAGCATTTTCCTTAAAACCCTAAAAACCCTAATAATGTCACAAATTCTAACTCAATTTCCATTTGGATTTGAGGAAAGTGATACTAATGAAAAACACTTTAAATGTCATCTAGAGCCTAGAAAAAAATTAAAAAAATAAAACAACTTAGACATGTACCACTTTCATAAGATCGGGACATATTCCTTAAAACCTAGAGAAATGGGACATATTTGTAACTCCATTTTCGTTTAAAATTTGACCAATGTCATACTAATGGAAATGTCTTAAAATGTCATTTAGAGCCTATAAAAAAATTAAAAAAAAATAAAAAAAACTTAGACATGTACCACTTTCATAAGATCGGGACATATTCCTTAAGACCTAGAAAAAAATTGGACATATTTGTAAACTCCATTTCCGTTTAGAATTTGACCAATGTCATACTAATGGAAATGTCTTAAAATGTCATCCAGAGCCTAGAAAAAAATTAAAAAAAAATAAACAACTTGTCATTTGGAGTTTATGACATCTCGTGTAGGTATACACGAGATGGTCAAGTGAATTCTGTGTAAACCTGCACGAGATGTTTAAATTCCATAACCCTTTTTCCGCGACCATTGCATGAATTTGACGATTAAACCCTACTAAAACACACCCATTCTGAACAGAAAACCACACAATATCCCTTTATCATTCAAAAATTCAATCTTTAAGTTCATAACATGGATTACTCACATAATAACATGGATTCCTCACATAATTCTCCACAAAATTCTTATGATTGTATTGACCTTGAATGATAGATTTTCTCGTTGATGAAGAAGAAGAAATCTTACAAAATATTCCTCCACATCAACATTCTCCAAGTTTCAATGATCCTAGCTTCGATGAAGTAAGTTTTTAATGTTTTTTTTGTGTATTGTGATCAAAATCAAATAAAAAATCCCATCTTGTTTTAAAAATCCCATCTTGTTTTAAAAAATCCCATCTTGAATTAAATCACATGATATTTATTTATACAATCTTCAAATACACATGACAATAACAATGAAATATCAGATCAATTCCAGTTTTCAATTTTTTTTTTCAATCTGTACAGGGAGTATCTCGTGTAAGTCTACACGAGTTTCATCTCGTGTAGAACATACACGAGATAAAACTCGTGTAGAACTTACACGAGATGAGATGTATGCTGGGGCTTTGAAACTGACTTTTCATCTCGTATTTTGCAGGGTCCATTCCCGGATACCAGTGATGAATTCACGACATCAGAAATATTCAAACTCGGGATGCACTTCTTGCACATGTACGGGAAATAGCGAGGGGTCGAAATATACACCTAGTTATACACAGCTCGAGGAATAGACGTGGAAATAAACTAGCATATGCTTACATCACATGTCATTTTGGTGGACAACACAGGGCCGAAGATCAAATAACATTAGGAAGACTAGTACAAGAAACGAGATTGCAGTTTTAAACTATACGCCACAGAGAGGGGTGTTGATGGGTCATGGGTTATGTTGTGAGGAATGGCATACATAATCATGCCTTTCCTTTGTACACAGAAGGTTTTCCTCTCGGGAAATTGACACCTGGGGAATATGACGCTGTGTGTACCGCAAGTGAATGTTCAGTGCGTCCAAATGACATTGTGGCAATGCTAAAGATGCAGGATGAGAAGAACGTGAGCACTCCGATGCACGTCCGGAATGCCGTGTCAAAATATAGAGAAGGGGAACGACAAGGGAGGAACCCGCTACAACATTCCTTAAGTTACTCAGTGATAATGAATATACTAGCTACACGAGGGAAGATGCTGAGACTGGCATGATCGAAGACATATCTTCTCTCACCCATTAGCAATGAAGATTCTGAACTGTTTTCCATATGTTGTACAGGGTGACTGCACTCACAACACCAACTGCTACGCGTACTGTACTACTTGCAGTTTGTTAGGTTTTTTTACTTCCACCGGGCATAATTTCACAATAGCGTCTGCGTTCCTCAGGCATCAGAGTACGGGTGATTACGAATGGGCATTGAACAATTTGCACAATCTGTTTTACACCTCCCCGGTTGCCTACAGTTTTTGTCACTGATCGTGAGTTGGGTTTCATCAGCCGCTCTCCGTACAGTTTTTTCCCCACACCGCACACTTCTTGTGTCGGAGGCATATCGAAATGAATGTTAGAAGGAAAGGGTTGAAGCATACAGGTAGCGAGGACTTCGCAGAATCATTCATGAGGACGTTCAATTATGCAATCTCAGCCCCTAACCCCGACGAATGGGACTTACGTGGGCTGAGCTTCGTGGACCGTTTCAGATCTTATCCTGCACTATTGGATTACCTCCGCGAGACATGGCTTAATTTATACTCTCAGAATATTCTGTCCATGCACACGGATGTGTTAACACACTTCGGGACCCATACCACAAACAGGACTGAGGGTGAGCATAACAGGTTGAAGAAGGAATGGGGAGTGCTTCTTCTACTTTGACACACTGTTTAAAAAGGCTCATAAATCATAGATATCCAGCTAAAAACTATCAAACAGGGTATGAATAGATCAAGGACCAGATATCCAATTGATTTGAGGACCCGCAATCTATATCGCAACATATTCACTAGAGTGTCAACGGTAGCCTTCGCATTATCAGACAAGAGCATGATCGAATTCAGAAAATCAAGCAGCGTCATAATGGGGGTTATGTAATCACTGAGGCTGCCTGCGGGTGTTACTACAGGCGGACACATGTGACTTCCATGTAGTCATGAGATTGCACAGATAGAGGAGTGTCAGGGACGGATTGAGCTGTCCACGATTCATGAGTTTTGGAAGAAGTTGGACATTGAAGTAGACAACCCTTCATCTAAGGAGCCTGAACCGGTAAGGAGACAGTTATTCAAAACGATGGAGCCGGATCATATTTCAAAGCCGAATGAACCCCGGGCCGGAAGTTCCAGAGAACTGTCATATTGGAAGCATACTAACAAATTTTTTCGAGTCCCCCGCTACACCATCCTCGACTGGCAAAGGGTATATATCTTCATTCAATTATGTCTCAAATTTTTTTGCTGTTGTTTGTTGCTGTTGTGCTGTTGTGTTGCTGCTACTGTTTAACTGCTGCTGATGTGTCTCGTGTAAGTCCATACGAGACATATCTCGTGTTGTATTACACGAGACTTGTCACGTGTAAACTACACGAGATATGTCTCGTGTGGACTTACACGAGACACATCACAGCCGCAGCATCAATTTTTTTTAACACTTTCAAACAACAGTATGAAATGCTTCTCACTCTTTTTCTTTTTGCCCTATTTCAGGTCTAGATTGTGCATTCATTGCATCAACCCAAGCGAGTTCGGAGTCCCACCCGCAAACGGAAATCACCTTCAGGACCCACACCATCTACCCCTGCTAGTACTCCTACGTCTCATCCACCAGTAGCTCCTTCCGGTCGTGGGAGAGGACGGGGTCGAGGGCCGAGGTCGAGGTCGAGGACGAGGACGGGATCAGGGTCAGGGTCGTGGAGAGGGAAATGGACAGCCCAATTATACTAGTTTATACAGCTCCCCGTATGTAGAGTCTTTCCGCCTTTCATTACCCGCGTATTGGAGGCATCATAGATGTGGCATCAGATGGACATTGTGGCTATAGTATAGAGCCGTAGCCACACAGATAACCGGAGATGAGGAGAAGTGGCTGAAGTGCGCACAGAATGTTACAATGAGGTGCTTGCTCGCCAAGACACTTTACGAAGAGTTCTACCTTGGATATCGGTAAGAAAGAACTACTTACGTAAGATTGCTTGCTATAGCCGGACGGCGCCCAGTGATTATTGGATGGAGCTCCCAGATCTTGGGCACATCATTGCCACGAGGTATAATGTGGCGTTTTCATTTCTTTTACTCGACTAGGGTGGTATGTTATGCCTTCCAGTGACTGCAACCAGTACAACCACCCGTGAACACAGTTGTGGTGGGACAAGTCAATGGAAACCATTTTATAGCGGTATGAAACGTTAATTGTCTCATCTATATTAGTTTATTTTAGTTGTCTTACTTATATTCATTATATTTTCATTTGTCTTGTATTTAACTGTTATTACTTTTGCAGCTGCGCATGTTAGACAATGAATTACCCAATACCACCACCACCAAACCTTTATCGGAACCCGCTGTGATCCAACCGCAAGCCAACTACTCCTCCCATACCAAGATAGGATAGCAGAGTTCAGTCAACTCTATGAGGAGGATACCGATGCAAGAAGACAAGAAGATTACATATAGGGATAGTATATGTGTAATGGTTTTT
>JAOWBW010001953.1:0-22050 GCA_026119855.1 Campanula takesimana | reverse complement strand
ATAGGAGGTATTATTTCTGTGTCTAGTTTGAGGGCACGTACACTTATAGACCCTGGCTCATCGCATTCTTATGTGTCTTTGCATTTTGCTTTCGATTGCATAAGTCTTCTGAATCTCTACCTTATGTGTTAGAGGTGTCAACTCCTATAGGGGAGTGTTTGGTGACCAATGAGGTGTTTTGCATTCTTGTGATGTGCATATACGTGAGCATGTTTTACCTGCTGATTTAGTTATCTTACCATTACAAGATTTTGATGTTATCTTGGGTATGGATTGGTTGGGTAAATATCATGCATCTGTTGATTGTGCTAATAAGTGGTCACATTTTCTATCCCAAATGTTCCTAAATTTTCTCTTTGAAAACTGTTCCTTGGGGTAGAGAGATTAGAATTATTTCTTATATGAAGGCTAGAAAAGTTGTTGAACCGTGGTTGTGCGGGGTATTTGGCTAGTGTTTTGGATACTACTAAAAGGGTTCCTGATATTGAGGATGTGCTATTGTTAAAGAATTTTCAGATGTATTTTCTTCTGAGTATGCTATGCCTCCTGACCGGGAAATAGAGTTCTGTATTGACTTACTTCCAGGTACGGCTCCTATATCTGAGGCACCTTACAGAATGGCCCCAGCTGAATTGAAAGAGTTGAGGTTCAGTTGCAAGAGTTACTTGATCGAGGATTCATTCGTCCTAGTGTATCCCCGTGGGAGCTCCAGTATTGTTTGTTAAAAATAAAGATGGGTCCTTGAGGCTGTGTATTGACTACAGAAAGCTGAATCAGGTAACTATAAAGAATAATATCCGCTTCCTCATATTGATGATTTATTTGATCAACTTCAAGGGTCAGTTGCCTTTTCAAAACTTGATTTGAGGAGTGGGTACCATCAGTTGAAAAATCCGTTCTGAAGACATTTCTAAAACTGCTTTTCGTAGTAGATATGGCCATTATGAGTTTCTTGTTATGCCTTTCGGGTTGACTAATGCTCCGGCTGTTTTTATGGATATGATGAATAGGGTCTTTAAACCTTATTGATACCTTCGTGGTTGTATTTATTGATGATATTCTGGTTTATTCCAAGTCCCGGGAGAGCATGAACAGCATTTGCGAATGGTTTTATCTATTCTCGTGAGAAGCAGTTGTTTGCTAAATTTAGTAAATGTGCTTTTTGGCTCAATGAAGTATCTTTTCTTGGGCATGTGATTCAAATAAAGGTATATCAGTTGATCCATCCAAAGTTGAGGCTATTGTGAATTGGAGGAGGCCAGAATCAGTTACAGAAATTCGAAGTTTTGGGTTAGCTGGGTACTACAGAAGGTTATTGAGGGGTTTTCTAAGATTGCAACTCCCTTGACTCAGTTGACTCGAAAGAATGTTCCTTATGTGTGGGATGAAAAATGCAAGCTAGTTTTGAAGAGTTGAAGAAGAGATTGACTACAGCTCCTATTCTCGCTCTCCCTAATGGTAATTGATGATTTGGTATCTATAGTGATGCTTTTCTAAGTGATGAAGGGGTTTGAAATGGAGAATTAATGCGGGAAGGGTGATTGCATATGCTTCGAGGAAGTGACTCCGAGTGAGCAGAATTATCCTACCCATGACATGGAGCTTGCAGCTATTGTCTTTGCATTGCACAAGTGGAAACATTATCTTTACGGAGCAAAATTTGAGATTTTCACAGATCATCAGAGTTTGAAGTATCTTTTCTCCCAGAAAGAGTTGAATAATAGACAACGAAGATGGATGGAGCTGTTGAAGGATTATGATTGTACAATTTCTTATCATCCGGGCAAGGCAAATGTGGTAGCTGATGCTATTAGCCGGAAGTCTATGTAGCTTCATTGATGGTGCGGGAATGGAAGATGTTGGAGGATGCTCGAGATTGGAGTCCTTATGAATCAAAGCATGGAGCTATTTTTTGCGAACATTCGAGTATTTCCAACTTTAGTTCAACAAATAAAGGAAGCTCAGAAGGATGACCCGGAATTGGTAAAGATTATGGATAAAATCAAGGAAGGTAAATTTGAGGATTTCTCACTCAGTTCTGAAGGGGTATTGACTTTCAGGGGTCGTTTGTGTGTACCTAATGTTGATGGGATTAAACGCCAAGTTCTTGATGAAGGCCATAAATCAAGGTATACTATTCATCCCGGGAGTACTAAAATGTATCAGAATTTGAAGCAACACTTTTGGTGGAATAATATGAAGAGAGAGATAGCGGATTATGTATCCAAGTGCTTAACATGGCAACAAGTTAAAGCTGAACATCAAAGGCCTGCAGGATTGCTTCAACCATTAGAGATTCCGGAATGGAAGTGGGAACATGTTATGGATTTTGTGACAGGGTTACCTCGTACTCGAAGAAGGTTTGATGCGGTTTGGGTGATTGTTGATAGATTGACAAAGTTCTCATTTTCTACCTATTGAGATTGGTTATTCTATGGAAAAGCTTGCAACCTTGTATATTAATGAGATCGTGAGGTTACATGGAGTTCCAGTGAGTATTGTATCTGATCGTGACCCTAGATTCACATCTCGGTTTTGGCAAGCGTTTCAAAAGGCTTTGGGTTCAGAGTTGATATTTAGTACAGCTTTTCATCCTCAAACAGATGGCCAGTCCGAGAGAACTATCCAGATTCTTGAGGATATGTTGAGGGCTTGCTCAGTGGATTTTTCAGATTCGTGGGATATTCATTTGCCTCTCGTAGAGTTTGCTTATAATAACAGTTTTCAGTCCAGTATTGGGATGGCTCCTTATGAAGCCTTGTATGGAAGGAAATGTCGGTCTCCTATCTGTTGGGATGAAGTGGGAGAAGCCAAGATTTGGGGTGTTCAGATGGTTAATGATTCAGTTGAGAAGGTTAAACTTATTCGAGATCGTTTGAGTACTGCCCAGAGTAGACAGAAAAGCTACGCTGATCATCGGAGGCGAGACCTTGAGTTCGAAAAAGGTGACTTTGTGTTTTTGAAGGTTTCCCCTAAGGTTGGTATTCGAAGATATGGGAAGAAAGGCAAGCTTGCTCCGAGGTTTATTGGTCCATTTGAGATTCTTGGAAAAGTGGGGGATCGGGCTTATCGTCTTGCTTACCTCCTTCTCTTGATAAGATCCATAATGTGTTTCATGTTTCTATGCTTCGGAGGTATGTGTATGATTCTTCTCATGTTTTATCTGAGGTTCCCGAGGATATTGAGCCAAGTATGTCTTATGAGGAACATCCGGTCCAAGTCATTGATTCGAAGGTGCAAGAATTGAGAAACAAAAGTATTCCTCTTGTTCGAGTTGTGTGGAGGAATCACAATGTGGAGGAATCGACTTGGGAACTTCGGGAGGAGATCGAGAGGAAGTACCCTTGGTTGTTTGAGGGCCTCGGTAAGTAACCCTAAAATTCGGGACGAATTTTTTTTAAGGGGGAGTGATTGTAGCGACCCCAAAACCCGTTTCTATTTATTTTATAATTTTGGGGATTTTTATTTGACTTATATGTGCATTTTATGTGTTGCATCATATTTTATGATTTGCATATCATACTTGATTATCTGTGTTATTTACTTAGTTAGTAAAAATAATGATTAAAAGAGTTAAATGATTAAGTTGAAACTTTAGGGTCCTAGTTGAAAATGTAAGTTTAGGGGCTAAAGTGTTAAAAACAAATCTTGGGTGACCAAATTGTGAAAAAATGGAAAAGATATTTAAGGAAACTTTTCCTTCCCTTCTTCCTTCACTGTGTATTTCTTTCTTCTGCAACTTTCCTTCTACGCTCAGTTAGGGTTAAAGAAAAAAGGTAAGTTCAACCCATTTCGATTTAATTCTTTTTATTTACTTACCCGTTTTAAAAACTAATTATATAAAAATGATCAGGGCGTCGAGTAGGTCATTTCTAGCCGAACAAAACTTATTTCAGCGATACTTTTTCCGGAACTAGGTAAGTTACTAATTCCCCTTTAAATGTTAAAATAGTCATATATGCTATATATGATACTCCTACTTGTTAATTTTGTGATTTGGGTAATATTTGTTATACTTGTAATTTTGGGACAAAGGGAGTATATGGAGTTGGTGTTTGCTGAGTATGTGAATGATTTAGAAATTCATATTGAAATCTTAGTGAAGTTGCCAATGTTGTGTACTAAGTTGCGTAGTATATATGTTGTACTTGTGGGACGGAAGGAGTAAAAATGAGCTAAGGAAATAATCTGGGATTTTACCCAAAATTGGAGGAGGCGCGCGCACCATATGTAATGAGGCGCACGCATCCATTGGTACCAACTTAGGCAAGAATTGACTGGAGAAGGGAGGCGTGCGCATCCCTTTGGATGAGGCGCGCGCACCCTTAAGTGAATCAACAATAGTGAAGTTCTGGTCCTAGGAGGCGCGCGCACCCTATGGGGTGATGCGTGCGCATCCCCCCTGTTTCCAAGGTTTGATAGTTTTGATCAAGTTGGGTATAAGAGGGCAAATGTTTGTGTGATCCTTAGGGTTGTTTATGACTTAAACATGAATGTGTATGACTTTTATGTCGTTAATGAAAAAGATTGGGTTGTGACTAAATGTCCTTTTTATGGACTCTTTATAAGGATTCTTTGTGTGCATCTTGTGATGTATTTGGCTT
Organism: Campanula takesimana; assembly: GCA_026119855.1. Lineage (NCBI taxonomy): Eukaryota > Viridiplantae > Streptophyta > Magnoliopsida > Asterales > Campanulaceae > Campanula > Campanula takesimana. Next base: position 17,446 of record JAOWBW010001953.1, on the reverse strand, counting down.
AATTCCTTCTTGGACTAAATGCCCCGGGTTTTGTTTAGCAAGTATTCATTACTGTGCTTCTTGTTAAAGTCCAGCTGGTCTTGTTGTGGAGTCAGCCAATGAAGAATTATAGTGGTACAGGTAAGTCCACTATAAGGGTTTTCCATTGGAGCTTGTGAGTCAGGCGGTGGAAGAATTATAGTGGCACACAAGCCAAGTTCACTATAAGGTGTCCACTGTGCCTTCTAGTTTCCCCAGTCCAGATTGGCCTTGGATGGGATGAATTGCTCCCTTTGGTGAGTATTTGGATTATGACTTTGTGTCATATTTCCTCTCTGGTTACTTGGTTCTATTGGTTATGATTTGGTTTTCGGGATCCCGACGGCTTCAGCTATTTATGCTGCTCAGATGGTTTTCTCTGATGGGTTTCTCAGTTGGTATTCTCATCAGTTATGGTTATTGGTTAAACCTTGGCTTTGGTATCCACCGGAGTGTGGGCAATGTGATATAAGTGATATATGAGTTGATGTTATATGCTATATGCTTACTTGTTGATATTGTTTCTTTATGATCATCATATCAGCATGTAACGTAGTTGCATTTTAGTAGCTTACTGAGATTTATTCTCACCCTTTATTTGTTTACTGTTTTAGATAAAGGCGGGTCCAGGGTATAGGACACTCGGCACGGGAGGACGTTGGTTTGGTAAGAGTTGGGACTTGTTTTTGTTGAAGGTTACATTATGTAAATGTAAACCCTTTGGGGTAGAGTACCCGTACTTTCTTATGGTTCCATCTATTTTGGTAAAGGTTGAAGTAGGTACATTTGTTTAAAAGTTTGTAAGCCTTCGGGCTAAGTACTTTCGTTGTGAAAGTGTTTGTAAAGTTTGTTTAAAAAGTTAAGTGAAGTCTTTGAACTTCAAGTGTGTTTTTGTGCCACTTTCTAAAAAGTATATTTCGAAAAATTTTCTAAAAGGTTTTATAACGTCTTCCGTTCGTGTCCCGAGCGTGGGGCCAAGTAGGACCACGGCTACGGGGCGCGACAGTCTACACCAATTTGAGCCAAATCCGACTTGGTAGGGTGTTCCGAGAGCTTGAGAGGGAAGGCAAGCTAGCACCTATGAGGGGATACAAACCCAAGTATGAGGGAGCCGGAAGGGCCTTACACCTGTATTGCTACTACCATCAGTGCCGCGGTCATCACACCAACAAGTGCAACAACCTAAGAGATAAGATCCAAGATCTTATCGACCAAGGCACTCTACAGATAATAGGCAATGGAGCTGGCCTCATATTGAAGAACGAGGGGTCCAAACCTCAAGCTCCTTTTCCACTACATTAGTTAGCAGTTTAATAGACTAGTTTTGACTTTATTTTCATAGCTTAGATGTTTCTTTCCTTCCTTTTAAACTACTTGTTTCTTTTTCCACTCCTTAAGGGATCCTACTCACTCAAGAATCATTGTGAGTGGAGCATGCCCTCCTATCAATTTCAATTTTTAGTAATAGTTAGTTTCTTTTAAATTTCTCACTTTTTCGTACTTTTCCAAAAGCAAAGTAGTGTAGAGATGGTAGAGGTGCACAATGAGAATGACTATTCTAAGGCGATTCCATTCTCCGGAACACAACCAGTACTTAACATGATGCTAAAAGAAGGGTACTTCCTCGGTCTTGGACTTGGCAAGCATTTACAAGGGATAAAAGAACAACCACCTGTCGTTCTATACCCCCCAGAATATGGTCTAGGGTATGTGTCACCATTAAAAGGCATCCCTAAAGAAGAAAGGGATTGGACTTCGTATATTGTACCACTAACACCACCCTATAGAAAGACTCTAAACGGGTACTTTGTACGCGAGGGGGAAAACTTGCCATACTTCATGTTCCCTGAACCATGGATCGACCATAGGGGGAAACGCCAACCGATCTTTGAAATCTTCAGTGACTGTGATCCGTACTCACTAGAAACAGAACCGATGCAGTTCTCGTGGCTACCTCGAGAATTAGGGGGTACCAAGGCCGAGACATCCAGTGAGTGGGACTTTGTGTTGGGAGAAGACCTACTACGCCAATTTCTCAACCTTTGCAAGCTAGAGGACACTCAGATCAATGCAATAGACAAGGGGGACGCTCCGAACCAAGACTACACCGAGCCCATCAAGAAGAGTGACGAGCCTATCCAGAATTGGTACACAACTGGGGGACCCATAGCAAGCGAAGACTTCCTGATCAAAGAACTAGGATGTAATCCCCATCCCTATAGAGAAAGGAAATTTGTAACCCTTATCTTAGGTCAGATACCGCTACTGATGAGCTCACCCAAGAGGACTTGGATGCCATCGCGGAACGTGTATTCCCCCACTTTCTTAATGAAAAAATAGATCTTTCTGGGTATCCCGAGATTGCTAGCGTCCTAAATGATGAATTAACTAATAACTCTAACGAATTAGATAATAATGAGTCATATGACGAGATAGATCAAGAAAACGAACAAATCTTAAAAGAAATTAATAAGCAAGTAGGTCTTTGTGGCGGAAATGGTCCTATTGATGCCGAAGAAATGCAGACAGTTAATCTGGGGACGGACGATGATCCGAAAGAGACCAAGATTGGCAGTTTCTCCAAGGGGGAAGACCGACAAGCCCTCATAGCGCTTCTCGAGAATTCGTAGATGTGTTCGCTTGTCCTACAAAGATATGCTGGGGCTAGCCAATTCGATTGTTGAGCACAAGATACCACTGCTTCCTGATTCAAGGCCATTCAAGCAGAAACTCCGCAGAATTAAGCCAGAGTGGTCAGTACAAGTTAAACAAGAAATAGATAAACTCCTGAGTGTTGGGTTCATCAAAGTGATAGAGTATCCAGCCTGGTTGGCTAATATGGTGCAAGTCTCCAAGGCAAATGGAAAAGTCCGAGTCTGTGTTGATTTCCGCTCAACAGAGCATTTCCGAAAGATGACTTCCCTCTCCCAACATAGAATGCTCGTTGACAATACCGCGAAATATGAAGTCCGTTCATTTGTATATGGATTCGCCGGTTACAACTAGATCCTCATGGCCGAGGAGGATCAACACAAAACAACGTTCACCACACCTGGGGGACGTTCTGTTATACAGTCATGCTGTTCGACTCAAGAATGCCGGAGCCACTTATCAAAGATCTGTAACTGCATTGTTGTTAGGCCCAATTGTAGGAAAATAGGCTAGAGGGGGGGGGGTGAATAGCCTTTTTAAAACTTTTCGGAAGAAACACTTTATAAATGCAAAGTCACTTAACAGTTTGCAAACTAATAACAGTAAGCGCAGCGGGTAAAATATGACTTAGTTTAACTCACACAAAATCAGTGTATAAAAGATTTTCAGAGCTTAGTTTAAACACAAAGTTGTTTCCAAAAGTTCAATGTAGTTCCAAGAGATTGATCCAAGGAAATAATGATGAATCAGCAAGAACAATGCGATCTGCGGTGATAGAGTTCAACCGGCAGGGAGAATGTAAATACAGGGGACACAAGTATTTGGAGAGGTTCACAGTGTAAATGTTGCTACGTCCTCTACCAAGTTTGGTCAGAACTTGGATTTGGGTTAAGAGCATTATTAAATATCCCTAGTCTATTACAAGCACAGCTTTGCCAGATACAAAGACTAAATTCTAGAGATAAATAATGAATCGTAAAACAAATTCTGACCAAGTGTTTTTGAGCGGCAAGTTCAAAAGAACTTATCTCACTCAGGTGGGTGTGTGAATAACTCAATCACAATATTCCTTATATAAGTCTAACTTGGGAATATTAACAAAGTGATGAGTTTGTGCACGAGTGTATGTCCTATTAATGTCTAATGATTATCTGGACGGAATGTTGAGCTTCAATGAATGCTTCAACAATCAACTCTCTTCAATGCACCACCCCTTCTTCAATGCATCAAGTCTTCTATTTATAAGAGGAGTAAATGTCTGAGTCTTGTAGAAGAAGGATAATATTTGAATTTCCAGCTGGATAGGTGAGGAGCATTTAATGCAGTATCCTTGGCATTAATGGCAAAGATACGCATGCCTGAAAAGTCTGATGGGTAAAGACCCCTTTGTCTCAACCGGTTACCTGCAAAAGCAAGTAGAGATAGAGTATAGCTAAAAGTAGCTATGTGTCAGACGGCGCAGTAATCACTACAGAGCAGGTAAACTACTTTTAGATAAAAAATATGAAAGGACAGGGACAATCAGCAAGGTTGACTTTAAGATGGAACGATGTAACCTGACTGACAGTACAGACTGTCTTTCTTTATCGGCAAGTTGAGAATGGGTTGATCGGCAACTTGTTTAGTAAGTTGATCGGCAACTTTGTGTAGCAAGTTGATCGGAAACTTGTCGCATGTTAAGAATAAAGTTGATCGGCAACTTGTTTACTGGTCTGCTGATTTGCTTCCTCTTGCTGGTTTGCCTTGAATGAAGAGATGTAATACACCTGTGCAGGTCACAAAGAATCCTAAGGGTACCTAAATAGGTTCTAATAAAATTGGGGATCCTAAGTGTAGACATGATTGGGATTAAGTAATTCTAGTATCTAGGAATCTATTTGAACAACAATCTCCTCCTAATTACTTAAGTCCAATCACCCTTAATACTAAGGACATCTATTATCTTAGGGAAAAGTTTTCTACAGATATCTAGGTATAATCAATTCCTAAGATAAGTCACACTAAATGTCTAAAGTAAAAGGTGGATTCACCAAAATAAGTGGTGAAGCCGGTTCAGCGAATTGGCAAGAGTGATGATCTGCATAAAAGATTAACATGGAATAATGCAGATAACACAATTATAAGAAATAACATATTAGCACAATCAAAATATCATTAGGCAAATAATTTGTCTATGGAGGTCTTCATAAGATATCTACATCATAGGCTATGTCGACTCAAGAATCAGCAGCTGGATCTGAAGTTTTGGGATCTTCTGTAGGAGTCGATTCCTTTGGGGTAGATTCAGTCTTCTTCCTTTTCTTCTTAGCTCTTTCCTCCTTCTCTTCTGCTTTCCTTTTTGCTTTGCTCTGTCTTCTTTGAGCACTCTCCAATCTTTCAGATAACATCTTGTTGTTCGCCTCAAGTTCAGCAATCTTTAACTTGGCTTGAAGAAGTTCATCCCTTTGATCAGCAAGTTTCTCTATTGAGGCTTCAAGTTAGTTGCGGGTATCATTGTGCTCGGCAAGAAGAATGTTCTGTTGAGTGACAAGAGAGCCATTTATCTCTAACAGATTAAATACACGTTCAGTTCTATCTTGCGGCAGATTTTTCATATCATTGTAAACAGATGTCCAGATCCTGATAACATCCTCCTCCTGATTGGACTTATGAATCTGCTTGGTAAGCTCCTTGGTGGATTTCTTGAACAAATCCATAATAGAATGAGAGAAATCAACCAAATCACCACGACTAGCAGCTTCTTTCTGATTATAGTCTAATCCTTCTTCAAACAAATGAAAGTCATAAATGCTGTTGAAGATGATAGGCTTATCAACGTAAATCGGTGCAGCAAAGACTTTGGGATTTCTGAGAAATAGGGAAGAGTCAAAATCCACATTCTCTAAGTCAGCATCCTCGATCTGTACATCATCAACAACGATCGGCATCTCATCATCAGAAATAACTATCGGTAATGGAGAAGATGGAAGAGGAGCTGGAGGTGGAGGTAATGAAAGAACTTGATGGAGTACAAGATCCTCATCGGCAACAACAATAGCATCGTCAGAGATAGCATCGGCAACAAAAAGATCAGCAGGGATAAAAGTTGAGACAATATCGGCAGGTCTAGGATAAACAATCTCCAGAGGATAATTGGGATGGACAATGATATCCCTATCTCCTGGCAGATAAAATATGCCGTTGTCTTCCATAGATAGCAACAGAGCTAGCTGAAACACCATACAAGCAATGCCTTCCAATATCATAATCACCAATCTAGCATTCATCAGCTTAGAAGTGTAAACCAGGTGATCGGCACGCTGACGAGGATGAAACATCGGCAGAGTAATGGCAAGTGCAGCAGATTTGACTAAGTGCACAAGGCCACGAGCGTTGATATGCCGATATTCCAGAATTTCTCTAAGCTCATCGTTTATCATAGAGCATCTCCTCATCCAACTATTTGAAGTGATGCACACTTCTTTTGGAGATAGACCAGGGAGAACGACCTTACCACCTATCCTCAGATTACCAGGTAGTAGACATCGAGGTTCATAGACAATTTTCTGCTTCAGTCTAGAAATCCGAGGAGTTTTTCCCTTTGTACGAATACGGTCATCTTTGATCCATGGAAGGAATATGGGTCTGTCACTGGTAGATGCGCCAGAAGAGAATGGATGCTTGGTGAAATGAGGGTAGTCTTTGCCAAATGGAGGTGGACACCTTTGGAGAGTATATTTGAACGATAGCCTCGGATGAACATTAAAGAGAGGCTGTCCAAAGCTGTTGGAAGGGATAGAACCATTGGTAGTGTACCAGTTGGAGCACATCATATCTTTCCCATTCTGAAAATAATCATAGTTGGCAGGTGGAGAAGTATCAACAGCATCAGCATTCACGAAAGCTTGTTCTCCCACCTCCATATAATCAGCAGGATCAGTCTCATCGACATGATTTCCATTGGCACGAACAGCAGTTGGAGCAGGTAGAGGAAGGGGGACGGTAGCCGGCAAGCTAATCAATGGCTGAATAAAAACTTCCTCAAATTGTAAGCTTGTAGCTATATCAGCATCAAGATCAGTAGTCCTTTCATCAGCACCTCCTCCTAACTCAACAATCTCCTTGATTCCAGTAGGTTCAACAATTAGCAATTCAAGAGTTACCGTAACTAACTGAGTGTCTGTAGTTTGCTCAGCAAGATGAGTGTCAGCAGTTTTCTCATCAGTCCCTTGTTCAGTATAAACTCCTCCTGAAACAGATACATCAACTACATCATCCAATGGTTCCAATGGTTGAGTGTCCACAGTTTCCTCAACAGGAGCAGGTTGGTCAGCAGATACTTCAATCAGAGGTTGAGTGTCAGAAGTTTTCTCAACTTAAAATTCCACAACCCCTTTAACAGGTTCATCGGCATGAACTTCAGTACTACTTTCACTCACCACTACAGAATCTGCAAAGAGTTCAGCAGAAGAGGGAGCTTTAGCCATGATAGATCTTATCAGCATCTTGTCACTGTCGGTTGTTTGAGAAGTTGAAGGAGAGATATCGGCGTCTTTATGAGCACAAACCAATTCTCCAAGTAAGTCAGCACCATCATTGTCATCATCATCATCACTATCAGCAGAATCACTGTCGGCATCAGCATTAACATTTTTATCGGCAACATTTTCACCATCAGCATCAGACAGAGTCCTGCTGCTGCTAGGCGAAGGAGCATGTGTAACTTGATCGGCAAGATCTTTGGCAGTCTGACGATCGGCATCTTGCTTCATCAGAAATTCGTTTGACTGTTCAATTAAATCCAAAGTGACCTTATTTACTGATCTATGGAAATGAGCATTGAGAGGACTATCAGCAGGAGCCTCATCATTATTGTACGTCAGCAGGTCTTCATCATTTTCCAGTCTGCCAATCTGATAAGGATCAAATTCAGTGAATTGGGAGAGCTGATTGAAAGTTCTGGCATAAATGATCCATACATCTTGAACCATCAGGTCTTATCTAATTCGATCTTGAAAAAGATAGACTTGGTTCCAGTGAAGTGGTAGATAGTCAAAATAGCGACCAAAATTCAGCTTCAGTTCAGCTTCTTTCAACTGCTTGAACTTAGAGAGTGGGAAGAACTTCTCATTCCACATATCAGTGCGAATGTTCAAACTCCGGTAGTCAACATAATCAGAAGTTTTCCCAGATGGCACAGAGTCCTTCATTTCTTCATAAAACTAAAGAAGACGACGAATGAAAGGAGGCAGATGATCAATCGGAAAGACCCATTTCTTGTTCAAGACCTTGTTAGTGAAGGACCAAGGGTTCCTGTAGAAGGTGTGGAAGGAGGGATTTCTGATGGGAGCACATTTCCTTGGAGTCTGAGACTTGAGATTTTCAATAACATCTTCAATACTTTTGCCATCAGCAAATCATCGGTAAATTCTTCATCAGGAATTTCAACTTTGACAGAAGGATCGGCAGTGAGGGAAGCACCGGCAAGGTGAGAAGGAGCAAATCTAATCAACTTTGCTCTAGGATCAGCAGAATCAATGGGAGCAGAAGGAACTTCGTTGGCAACAAGCTTTTGCTTCTTCATCGGCAAGGCCATCTTATTAGCAACTTGAGTAGACTTCTTCATCGGCAAGTCTGATTCGTCGGCAACCTTTGCCTTCTTTGACACCACTTTATCAACAACCTTCACCAATTTCCTTTTCTTTGGAGCACCAGGAGTAGAATCGGCAAGAATTCTATCTTTTGAAGGAGCAGGAGTAAAGACTGCAGATTTGGGAGCAACTAAAGGAATTTTCTTAGCTCTTTTCTTCTTTGGAGCGTCAGCAGGTGCTGGTGCAGGTGCAACAACACTAGAGGCCTTCTTTTCAATTCTCTTCCAATCTTTAGCATCAAAAGATTTTAATCTGCCGAAGGCAATGCTGGATGAAGAACGGTCTGCATTGACTATGATGGAATTTCTTCTTAAAATCATACTGATCAAGAGATAATGACATCCTTTCCCAGGATTGGGTTTGTTCTTCAGTCTATCAGAAGACCATTTGTCAGCAGCAGTAGCAATGATCCGGAATATGTAAGCACACAGTTGAACTCAATCTGCAGAACAATGGCGGCTATGGCTTCAAACTGCACATCAATTACATTGCTATGAGATCCAGATCGGCAAATGAGGCATCTATCCACTATCTCAGCAAGAGCATAGTATCGGCGAGGAAAATGAATCTTCAGATGACTGGTGCCACTGAGTCTTAGACCAGCTCCTCTCATAAGATTCCATGCCTTGTCTAATTCCTCATCATCAACAAGAGCACTCAACCCTTCATTCCCAAGAGAGGGAAAAACTTCAGAAATAGAAGAGGGAGTAAGAGAAATTTGCACGCCCAAGACTGTAGAATTGACGGAGACAATGATTGAAGAGTTAACCAGAGAACGGACAACCGAGGAGTTGGAGAAGAACTCTTTAACTAGATCCACGAACACAAAATCAACTCCAGATGGAGTAACAAAAGAGTCGAGCAAAGACCCAATAAGAAGATTCTTCAAGAAAACCCCAACGGCTTCGTCATTGAAGTAGCCGGAGTCAACATAACCTCCGTAGATATCTTTTTCGTCGGACATTTTCTGCAAGTTACTCAAAAATCCCACAATGTTAGAAATAAAGACAAATCAAAACAAGGATGATTAGAAATGAGCAGAGTATAAACATTAACAATTACCAGATTATGAAGATAAAGGCAAATAGGAATTGAATCTAAGTAATCGGTAAGAGGAGTGAGAGAGAGAAAGAGCAGTAAAAATGGCGGAGAAAGCTTGAAATATTTTGAAAGGGCGTTATATATGTTATGGGGGAGAGAGAGAATATGAGAAGGCAAGAATAATGAGAAGTAACTGTACCTATAATCTCGGAGAACGTGCGCACGCAAAATTTAATGCGCACACAAACGGTGAGAAATGAACAGTTAAAAGAAAGAGGGAGAAGGGGTAAATAAGTCAAAATTAAAAAAAATGATGGTGACCAGTTACCTTGCTGATGTATCGCATTAAATGGAATACATCATGACACGATTTTGGGTAAGAAAGGTACACACACGTGTCAGGGAGTTGGTGTGACCGATGTACCTTTGATTTGATTGCTAACGTCATGTGTCAGGAATCTTATCTTTTTGCAGAGATGTGCTGATTTGATACTTTTTAAATATCGGCAAGATAGTTTGGTCGGCAAGATAATTCAGTCGGCAAGATATGATGATTGGCATGTTGTTGTCAGCAATATTTTGTCGGCAATATAATTGGTCGGCACGATTTCATACTTGCTGATGAGATCGGCAAGGCTAGCACAATCGGAGAGTTAGCACAGTTTTAACCATAGAAATCAATCATACCTAGTTCACCTCTTAGGAATTCAAATCTTTTCTGGTCTAAGGGCTTTGTCAGTATGTCTGCTCTTTGGTAATCAGTATGAACTTTGAGTAGCACCACATTTCCCTTTTCAACATGTTCCTTCAGAAAGTGATACTTGATGTCTATGTGCTTGGTTTTGGAATGCATGACCGGGTTGTTTGAAACTGAGATGGCAGATTGATTGTCACAATAGATGGGACAAATTTGAGATGAACTTCATAGTCAACAAGCTGCTGCTTCATCCACAGGATCTGTGAACAGCAACTGCCGCTTCAGTAGTAGAAGTGGAAATTGATGCTTGCTTCTTACAGGACCAAGACACCAATCTATCACCAAGAAATTGGCAAGTTCCACTAGTACTCTTTCTTGTTACCCTGCAAGCTGCAAAGTATGCATCTGAATAACCTATTAGATTAAAAGATGAATCTCTAGCATACCATAATCCAAGGTTAGCAGTGCCACATAGATATTTAATGATACGTTTAATAGCTTGCAGATGAGATTCCCTAGGGTCAGCTTGAAACCTGGCACAAACACAAACAACAAACATAATATCTGGTCTACTGGCAGTAAGATAGAGGAGTGAGCCGATCATACTTCGGTAGACCGTCATATCTACTTTCTTACCAGAATCATCCTTATCTAAGTGAATGTTAGTGCCCATAGGTGTGCTTTGAGAATGAGCATTTTCAAAGCCAAACTTCTTGATTAATTCTTTTGCGTACTTGGCTTGACTGATGAATATTCCCTCATTGGATTGCTTACTTGAAGTCCAAGGAAATATGTTAGTTCACCCATAATGCTCATCTCGAACTTGCTCTGCATTAGCTTCTCAAATCTCTTGCAAAGTGATTCATTAGTAGAACCAAAAATAATATCATTGTAGACAGCCCGCCTTGGACCTCTCACCCCGATTGCATACAAAGTATTTTTATTTAACTTATTTTCATTAACTTCTGTTACTTCGGTTAAGTTCCTAACTGATTCCGTTAGTTTTGGACTAAACTGCATAACAGAGTTAACTTTTAGGGTCATTCTGTCATTCTGTCCTTCTCTGCCGCGGGCGCTTCCGGAACTGTTAACGGGATGGCGCGCGCGTCTCGCCCCAAAAGCGGGACTCGCGCGCTTCCCATTTTGGCAGTAACGGATTGCACCTTATTTCCCTCCTTTTCTTATTTACAAACATCTTTTCTTGATCACAAAAACCATCTTTTTACATCCACATTCATCCCACCTTTTCTCATTAACTCCCAATCCCACACTTCTAGCTTTTCATTAAAAAAAAATATTTCCTTTTTATTTATTTGATTTATTTTATTTCTTTTATTTATTATTTTTATTTATCTTATTTTTGATTGGTCAATTCCATTTCACATGGATGATCATCTTTTCCCTCCAACCTTTCCCTCTCTTTTTTACCTATAAAAACCATCCTCTTCTACCTTGGAAAGGGGACCTCAGTTTTAGACTGGAACTTTCTCTCTACACAATTCTATATCATTTTCCCTACACAAATTCTCTCCACAAGAGTTTTACAAACAAAACTCTACACAACAACATCATTTTCAAGTCCAAGTTTGAAGTCTTCTTTCTAAAGGTACAAGTCCTTCTTCTTTATCTAGTCTTACTAGTATGCAATCCCCATCAATTGGGACATGACCAAATGACCACTTTACGACATTAAAGTTGGTTAAGGTTATCTCCTACATTTAATCTTAACTTTATTCACCATGTTAATTTCTCTTCATCTCTTAATGTAATTCTTTAACATTACTTGTTACATGTAATCTTTATCATTAATAAATAAAACAATTCTATTTTATTTCCCTTTATTTCCCCTTTTCTTCTCATCACAATTGTTAGCACATTTCTATTTAATTAATTGAAGGACATGTAAATATTAGAGACACCACATAGTAGCAAGACGCCGCGTAAGCGGGGCGGAGTGGGTGTTTAAAGTACTTCCCACTCCGTCACCTAACCCCCGAACCCTTCTCTCCCGAATCTCTGGTTTTGTACATAAATTAGGCTATTTCTAGGTTTTTCTTATGTTCCTTTAAAAACATAGGTGGCGACTCTAAACAATCTAAAACAAGTTAGACATCCTAGGATAATTCACCGCTCTAGCCAAGCCTGGTTCCCCGGGGTACTACAGTGGCGACTCCGCTGGGGACGTATTAGAGGGTAAAACTTGCGTTCTTAACTTTTGGTGTTCTAATTTCTATTTTCTGGGCATTCTGGTAAAAGGGTAGGAAGCGCGCGCGTTCGGCCTTCTAGGCCTAAAGCGCGCGCGTCCGACCCTTATTACCAGAATCGCCCGCCCGCCTTCCTTCTTGTCCTTCAATTCATATTTCTGTGCTAACAAGTTTCTGCAGGGGATAGTTACATAATTTGGGACCAGGGCAATCCCCTGAGTCCGCAGTTTCTTCTAAATTCTGACAGGTACACCCAGATGCGCGCGCCTCCCATAATTCATTGCGCAATGCGCGCGCTTCCCACATCACTTCCCTGAGTCGCGCGCTTCTGGGAAATTTTCCAGAAACAGAACGTGCACAGTAAACAGAAAACAGAATGAATGACAGTGTGTGGCACCGGGCCTGCATACAATTTCTTTTACTTTCTGTTTATTTTTATCGGTCACACGGGTGATTCGAAAGTTGTAAATTACGTGCTTATTTGTTTTTTTTATTTCCTTTGAAAAAAAAAAAAATGTTTTGTCACATGTTAGACCTCACACTACATGTACATATTCCTATCAACTGCTCACTATCGAGTCGCACAAGTCCAACCCAAAACCATCGAGGCCCGTCCTAGAAAGTTTCAAGCTCCACTCGACCTTGGCTCTTTCGAAGCGGTAAACCTCAGTCCGTGGCGTAGTTCATGACTACATGCCGGGGGTGACCTTTGAGCCTCATATTCAAGCCGAGCACAAGCCACACAATTCTAGTCTAGGGTCTAACACTCTGTGACTCAAGTCGGTTTCCATGTGCCGAGATTTCCCTAAACTAATGTCTTCAAATCATACATGCCAATTTGTTGCAATGGACGAATAAAACTCCGTCCCCAAAAGTGGGCTATTTTGGACGAAAATAAAAATCCGTCCCCGCATGTATGATTTCTACATTAATTTAGTTTAATCCCGACACATGTAGGGCTCACAAGCGTGGTGGAATCCGATGAGTTATATGGGCCGGAGAAGGTCTATATACTAGTGTGACGATTCCACTATTTTCTAGAAACCCCAAAAAGGCCTCGTCCTTCCGACTTTGTAAACAAAAAAAAAAAAAAAAAAAAAGAAAAAAAAGAGTCATTTTCTTTATATGGTTGAGTCTTTTTCGTGTTTGTGGGCTAAATTTATTTTATCCAAAAGGTGTTTGTGGGGCCAATCTAAGATCAACCGTGCTCTTCCAATAGGTCCAATGGCTTCAAACGGCAACGACAACGGCATTCCCGTGTCCACGAAGGGTTATTCCGCATGGTGGAGGCATTGAAAGAGCAAGTTGATACACTAGCCGAGAATGTCCGCCGCAAGGATGATCTATGGCGAGCTCGTTACAAGCAATGTGAAAACGGTCCACGAGAAAGAAGTTGCTCAACTCAAGAACCGATTAAAGGGGCTCACGAATGAAGGAAAGGTCCAAAGCATTGATACCGGTTTGGTCAACACTCTCATGTCCTACATTGACCAAAGGCTTAGTGGGCTAAATTTGCACAAGGGCCCAAACACCGATCTTCATCAAGCTTCTCTCCTCATGAACACAATGGAGGCTCTTCCCGAAAAGTTCAAGATGCCCGATATTGGAAAGTTCAATGGCAACTCTTGCCCCAATGCTCATGTCGACTCCTACATTTGGGCCATGCTACCAAAGAAAGTGTCTCCTCAGATAATGGCACAATGCTTCCCCTTACTCTCGAGGGGGTCGCAAAATATTGGTATATGGTTCTTCCAGTTTCCACCCGCCTCAATTGGGATGCCGCTATGCTTGCCTTCAAGTCACAATATCAAGGCAACTCCATATTCCGCCCCACCAAGAAGGATTGGAGAGCACCGTGCAAATGGGTAGTGAATCTTTGGGGACTTTATTGCCGTTGAATGACAAGCTAGCCGAGATGGTTGATAGGCCCTTCCAAGAAGGAACAAATGGACATCTTCTTGAAGTGCTTGAAAATGGACTACCGCACTCGTCTTAATGGGGCTTTTCACTCCGATTCTCAAGCATGTATGATGCGGGGGTTAGAATTGACAATTTGCTCCGAGAAGTGGCCGAGTCCTCCTATGACATAAGCTTCAACGACAAAGGGTTCCCAAGCAATCACATGGAAGAATGTAGTGACATGGAAGACTACAACGACAATGAGGACTACAACGACATGGAGGATGACGACAACAATCTCCGTTTCTCTTTCTCTACCTAGAAATAGAATAAAAAAAAAAAAAGAGTCAAAGTCCTCTTAGTGTGCATTAAGTTTTCTTTGTCCAATTAATGTGAATTTTGAGTCAAGTCTCATCATCAAATAAAAAGTCGTTCTTGTCCTCATACACTCTTCCAAGTTGTTCAATCTAATTCTTGGCAAAATGAAGAAAATGATGTCTAAACGAGTTTTGGAATGAAGGCCATCACTTGAACGCCTAGGGGCTAAACATTGTGACGAAGGCAACATCATCAACGACGAAGACAAAGCCAAGACATCAAAGGTGACGCAACAACCATGGAGAAAGATCAAGCAATGTTTCAAAGGGGGGATTAAAAAAAAAAAAAAAAAAAAAAAAAATGCTCGCTAGGTTGAACTCTTCAAATCAACCTAGGCAAAAGTTAGAGCACAAAAAAAAAAAAAAAAAAAAAAAGAAAATCCCCCTCAATCAAAGAAGATCAACATCATTCCACCAATGAAGAACGAAGCAACAATTCCATCGCGAAGAATGGAGAATCCACAAGAACTACGGTGACCTGAGCCTCTACACTGGAGGAACGTAGCAACTGCGGGTCCGGTCTCATGCAAAGAAGAAGAAATGTTTTAGCCCTAGCGCGTTATGGTGATCGCCTTCATCTCGAACTTGTCAAGACACTTTGTACGATTCATTTGCCAATGAATTAATCACCAAAAGATTGAACAACTTTCTTAGATTTGGAATCATTTCGCGTCCTTGTCGAGTCTAGGGACTTTTATTCTTTCTGCATACTCCCAATTTCTTGCAATCAAATTGGAGCTTTCCTTCTCTTCTCTCTTAATGACTTACTTGCCTTCATGATCATTTAAAAAACGGTCAAATACATGAAGTCAATACTAGGGACACTTCCCTACCGAGTCAATGTCACTCATCTTTAGTGACAAAGGTTTTCACCGCAAAATCACATGTCTCTCATCCTCAGCTAGAGTCATGCACACTTCCTCATTAATAGAGTCAAAATGAAGACGCAAAAGAGATGCCCGCTAGATTGAAAACCCGAAAGGGCGGTCTAGGCAAAAACAGGGTGCGTCATAAAAAAAATGAGAGAGTGAGAGAGAGAAGGGAAAGAGAAATGGAGATCCCCGGCCCTATAAAGAAGACAAGTTCTACATTGAATCTCCTCAGCAAGTCAATTTCCCCACCGAGTCAACTTTGGGATTGCAAAAGGCTCGACAAGATATAGCACCGTCAAAGGTTGTTGGGCATCATTCTCCAGCAGTGTGCATTTTTGGGTCATGAAAAAAAAGGCCCGTGGTAGCCAAGATCCATCCGAGAACAAGCCCCATCATAAGGGCACGAGGTTGCACAAAATAATCCCTAGCTAGTCAATTGGCTTGGGCAGCAAATAGCAACAACATGTGTCTCAGTTTTCAAAGCTTCTACAAGTATAAAGTACGCCGAAAGGCTCCGAGAAATGGAGTAGCTCTTGCCATATCCTCTCATGTTTATTCCCTCACACGAGGACGAGTCACTCTTGCTTTGCTCAACAAATGGTGACGCCCTAGGGGCTATGTGACTCAAGAACAAGGGATTCTTTTGCTTCATTTGGCAATCAATACGCCCTAGGGCTATGCTCAAGAAAGATGTGTGAGACTATCCTCAAAGTCCCTCAAAAGGATGTCAAAAAGCCCTCTTGTCCGTGTGCCCGTGCTCGTTCCCCAATCAAGGGTGGACCTTTCTCGCAATCAATGATGGCACTCTAAGGCTACGGTCCAAGTCTTAGGTTCTCTCGGCAAAGAGCAATTAACTCCCCAGCAGTATCCCCAGCCAAGTCATGTGCAACATTGGAAGCTCCTCAATTCGCACCGAAGGTCTCAACGGGCTTCGCAATCTACAATCTTTTGGGCTACGGCAGTTACAGTAATCCGAGCAAGGGCAATATTGGGGCTTCGCGACCGACAGTCTTTTGGGCAACAATACTCGAGCAACGCAATTTGGGAGTAGTCTCCATGAAGGGATCAAGCTTCAAGGGTCTCTCAACACTTCAAGTCAAAGGCCTCTTGATTTTAAATGAAGACTCCGATGTTATGAATGAAGTTGATGATTTTTGTTAGAACTCACAGCGAGATTTGAAGAAGTCTTAGATAAAAGGAAAAAGATTCAATATGCTTAAACTCTAATCAAAACAGGGTTATAGCGGGAAATGCCACGGCCAATCCCAATGTTTCTGCAATTCAGCACCCCCTTCTCCAAGATCAAAAAGCACAAGGTGCAGCTCAGATAAAGTTGGGCCACAGCACCTAGTTTTGCATCCGAAGATCCGTCATTAGTTCAACTCAAGAAGAGTCAAGCAAGCATACTCATTTGGGACTTTATCACACCAAAGACCTTATCCTCCGCGACCTCGACGGCACCGCCAGACATTACTGCATCCTTTGACATAACCCTCATCCATTTGGGTATCGACCACAATGAGGCCATTCATCTCCCCAGTAAGAGCAAGAAGGAGATCTCTATCAGGAATTCTGCCAAACGGTACACCCGCTCTCAATGACGAGCCAATCGCGAGGTAATTTGGGGCTTTACAATGAAAGGTCTTCACATCCCGCCATCTACAAGACCACGACACTTGGGGCTTTGAAATCTCTCGAAGCTTGGCATCAACGACCTCCTCTTGGGGCTTGCTCACTACAACAACAAAGGGCGATTTACTCGAATGGTCCAAGAGCTGATTTATCTTGGAGCTATGCAAGTCCCTCGAAACTTGGCATCAAAGGCATTCTAGGGGCTTTACAATCAGCAACCCCTCATCTCGGCATCAAAAGCCTTTAAGGCCCCATACGATAAATCTCTTGGGGCTAGACATCAATCTTCGTTGGGCACACCAGCGACAACAAAATTCAAGCGAGGCAATCCGGACTTCGACTGAGCATCACTTGATCTTGGGTTGGCTTTACAAGCACACAATGGTTAAAATGTTCACACACGAACTAAAAAAAAAAAAAAAAA